>CM065677.1:6066435-6137763 GCA_033220385.1 Triplophysa yarkandensis | reverse complement strand
GTGAATGTAAACACACACGCATGCACCCATTGGTCGGGCAGATTTGAATCCGTGCACCGGAAGTGACTGATCACTACACTTCGTGTTAAAGACACATGTAAACAAACACTCACCTTTAATGAACTCGACACACTTCTCCTTACACACATCGTTTCGATTCATCATTTCAACTCAATTCTGTCACGCTACCCGAATATTGCAACCAAAACTCAAATTATAAAATGACAAACTATGAAATTAAAAACGCAAACGTGCGAATATGTAATATCGTTGCAGCCTTTAAAAGGAAAAGAAACCGTTAAAAACAATAAAGAAGAGCACGCAAGGCCCTGCGGTCTTCTGTCTCTCTGGAGAAGTGCGGATAAAGTTCAACACGATTAAAGCCCGCCCCCTTCCTCACTACCCATTGGCTACAGCCGCGCCACAGACACGTCAATCACGCCAAGCCCCTCCCGTCAGGATTTAAATCCGACAGCAGGCAGTTAGCGAATCCAATTGGCACGGAGCCGAAGCCGTTGCTAGGGGAGACGAGTCGACCGGCCAATGAAACGTTCGCGTGAAGGACGTCACGTGACGTCACCCGATGTGCAGAATCACTTCAGCGAAACAGAGCGAACAACACCTGTGTTATTAAAGCACATATAATTATTGTTTTGATATAAATAATGTGTTTAATTTCACATTAAAACAGCGCGGTGGGGAGTACAACTGCGTTTAATCCCTTTATGTGTCCTGTGAGATAAACCGTGGTCGGGAGTTTGTTGCCATGGCAGCGGCTGTGGTTTGTTTACCTGTGATGTGGATGTAAACATCGCTCTTGGTGTCTTCTCTCAGTGAGGCGCAGAGTCTCTTGCTCGCCTCGCTCCGTCGGTCGCTCTTGCGCTTCATACTGCTCATCTAGTCGTGAAACACGCTGACACGCACGATGTCGGTTTTATTGCGCATTTCTCCACGCGCTCGAGAGATGACGGTATTCGGGCCAGCTGTCCTGCCGGTGACGTATGCGAGAGGCAAGTTTCTGAAAGCCCAGCGAGTGACGTCACTGCGCCAGCCCAACATACGGGTCCTGGCTGAACTTTAACCCGCGTCAAAATCATTCTGGCCTGCGTGGGCGTGCCTCAAATGTGACTTGAAACAATGCAAAGTTCATTTTAATGCATTGTTTTGTTTTATTACTGGACAAAATATGTTTATAAATGACTTTATGTAGTTGCATTTGTTTTGTTTGTTATGTAGTTGCATTTGTTTTGTTTGTTATGTAGTTGCATTTGAATTGTGTTGTATTTTAGAATTGTATGTAATTTTTTTAGTGTAGTTGTGTCATTTCCTTTCAGATAAACATGTAAAAAATACAAGTAAATAAATGCTTCAAGCAAATTATGTACTGAGTATTATGATTGTCAATAATGTTGTATCATATTTTTGCTTTTGTGGTTAAATACTTTATCAGATTCAAGTTTCATGTCAAGTCTGTTCATGTGTTTGATGTTTTTATTTCATATATACATAAAGTTTCCTATTGTGATGTATAGGAACACAGTGCTGAAACTGACGTGAAAAAAGACAAGTGTGGTGACCCATCCTCAGAATTCGTGCTCTGCTTTTAACCCATCCAAAGTGAACGCACTCAAGCAGTAGTGAACACACACTCACAACCGTGAACACACTCGGAGTAGTGGGCAGATATTTATGCTGCTGCGCCCGGGGAGCGTTGGGGGATCGATGCCTTGCTGATGGACATCTAAGTCATGATGGTGCCGGCCCGAGACTTGAACCCACATCTCTAGGGTTAGGAGTCAAACTATCTAACCACTAGGCCACGACTTCCCCAAATGAAGTATAAAGCAGTGGAATGGCTTGTTTCATGAATAAAAAATGAAAACATACAGTTTGGATGTTGTAATTGTGTTGGAAATCATATATGAATGATTTTAGCTGAATCACTAAAGTCCACCGTTGGAAGACCTGCTAACTGAAGTAACCAGTTGATCGGCATGTGATCCAAACGATTCATGTCAAAGTGAGAAAAATGAACCTTCGGACCTGTGACAAGAGAAACGCACAGAAATGAACAAACTATTGATTTAACAGTAATATTATTCAGAAGTCTTATCACCTGGGCCTACAATAATAGCTCCGCCTTGCTGCTGTGGATCTCCTTGAAAATCAAACAGAGGACTGGTCATGGCACGCCACATGCTTCTCAAACTGCCCACGAACAAGCTGGATTTCACATGTGGACTTTTGGAAGCTATAAAGGCAGATGAAGTTACAGAATAAAATAAGGTGCACATTGAAAAACATTATTCAGTCTGATTATCATACTGCCACAAAATATCTTAATATGTTTCCCAATGTGCAGTACACGAGCAGAGATATACTGATGTTTCTAAACTCTGTATATATGAAGTATATATCTGAACACATTTAAAATGAAATCACAATCTGTTTTTCTTGTGTCACAGAGTTAAAAATAATCAATGCATTTGGATATTAACATAAATGAGGTGCAGTTAAAACCAACCACTGTTACTTCTTACAGTTCTCCATGTACATCTCTCCTCTCCTCATCCCTAATTTTTTGTAAATGTGTCTCTCTGGATCAACGTATATTTCATGAGGATAGCCAGTCAGAGAACAGAATGCCTAGATAACAGAAAAGTAACACCATTACTTTTACTTTAAAGTGGTTTTCTGTGTTAAGATCCTGCAGTCTCTTGCAGTCCTTAATGCATAACTTGTAACTTACTTCAATGTGAGTGTATGATGACTGCCCGATAACAACCAATCTTACATTGAATTGCTGCACAGAGAACAGAGATAATTATATAAACATAACTTGTAACCTCCCATTACTATAAAACCAAGAGATTTCCAGAAAAACAAAACGCAATAAAAATACGATTGCATAATAAAAAGTGAGTAACCTTGTTTTTAGAAATACTTAACTCTTCATATTCCTCAATACTAACCCCTCACCTCCAGCATATCTCGAGATATCTTTCCCAGGTCTTCTATGTATTCTTTACACGTGAAGCACAAGAAATTCTGTAACAAGATGCCAAACTCAGTTTCTCATAAACAATGTAAATGAATGTCTCAACAAACATTATACTATATATATTATACAGTATACCACATACAGTTTACAATAAACAGTATACAATAAACAGTACACAATAAACAGTACACAATAAACAGTACACAACATACAGTACACTATATACAGTATACACCGTACAGTATACCGCGTACAGTAAACCGCGTACAGTAAACCACATACAGTAAACCACATACAGTAAACCACATACAGTAAACAGCATACAGTAAACAGCATACAGTATACCACATACAGTATTCCACATACAGTATTCCACATACAGTATTCCACATACAGTATTCCACATACAGTATTCCACATACAGTATTCCACATACAGTATTCCACATACAGTATTCCACATACAGTATACCACATACAGTATTTCACATACAGTATTTCACATACAGTATTTCACATACAGTATTTCACATACAGTATACCACATACAGTATACCACATACAGTATACCACATACAGTATTCCACATACAGTAGACCACATACAGTAGACCACATACAGTAGACCACATACAGTAGACCACATACAGTAGACCACATACAGTATTCCACATACAGTATTCCACATACAGTATTCCACATACAGTAGACCACATACAGTAGACCACATACAGTACACAACATACAGTACACAACATACAGTACACAACATACAGTACACAACATACAGTATTCCACATACAGTATTCCAATGACAGTATTCCACATACAGTATTCCAATTACAGTATTCCACATACAGTATTCCAATTACAGTATTCCACATACAGTATTCCAATTACAGTATTCCACATACAGTATTCCACATACAGTATTCCACATACAGTATTCCACATACACATACAGCAAACAAAAACTTATATAACAAAAAAACATATGTGGAAAGTTATATACTATACCACACTTCCACAATTTAAAATATATATGTTGCTATAAAAACACAATATAACGTATATAAATATAATGTCCACACTGATGCAAACAAATGTGACGTATAAAGCATAATGACACAAACATGTGAACATTAGAGAGGCATTGAACTGAAGTGTGAGCTCCCCTAGAGTGTAGAATGAGCATTACAACAACAAAGGGAACAGTAAAGAAGTGTCTCACCCTCACAAACACAAGGAACAGTGAAGAAGTGTCTCACCCTCACAAACACAAGGAACAGTGAAGAAGTGTCTCACCCTCACAAACACAAGGAACAGTGAAGAAGTGTCTCACCCTCACAAACACAAGGAACAGCGAAGAAGTGTCTCACCCTCACAAACACAAGGAACAGCGAAGAAGTGTCTCACCCTCACAAACACAAGAAACAGCGAAGAAGTGTCTCACCCTCACAAACACAAGGAAAAGCGAAGAAGTGTCTCACCCTCACAAACACAAGGAAAAGCGAAGAAGTGTCTCACCCTCACAAACACAAGGAACAGCGAAGAAGTGTCTCACCCTCACAAACACAAGAAACAGTGAAGAAGTGTCTCACCCTCGCAAACACAAGAAACTGTGAAGAAGTGTCTCACCCTCACAAACACAAGAAACTGTGAAGAAGTGTCTCACCCTCACAAACACAAGGAACAGTGAAGAAGTGTCTCACCCTCACAAACACAAGAAACAGCGAAGTGTCTCACCCTCACAAACACAAGGAACAGTGAAGAAGTGTCTCACCCTCACAAACACAAGGAACAGTAAAGAAGTGTCTCACCCTCACAAACACAAGAAACAGTGAAGAAGTGTCTCACCCTCACAAACACAAGAAACAGTGAAGAAGTGTCTCACCCTCACAAACACAAGAAACAGTGAAGAAGTGTCTCACCCTCACAAACACAAGAAACAGTGAAGAAGTGTCTCACCCTCACAAACACAAGAAACAGTGAAGAAGTGTCTCACCCTCACAAACACAAGAAACTGTGAAGAAGTGTCTCACCCTCACAAACACAAGGAACAGTGAAGAAGTGTCTCACCCTCACAAACACAAGAAACTGTGAAGAAGTGTCTCACCCTCACAAACACAAGAAACAGTGAAGAAGTGTCTCACCCTCACAAACACAAGGAACAGTGAAGTAGTGTCTCACCCTCACAAACACAAGGCACAGTGAAGAAGTGTCTCACCCTCACAAACACAAGGAACAGTGAAGAAGTGTCTCACCCTCACAAACACAAGAAACAGTGAAGAAGTGTCTCACCCTCACAAACACAAGAAACAGTGAAGAAGTGTCTCACCCTCACAAACACAAGGAACAGTGAAGAAGTGTCTCACCCTCACAAACAGAAGAAACAGTGAAGAAGTGTCTCACCCTCACAAACACAAGGAACAGTGAAGAAGTGTCTCACCCTCACAAACACAAGGAACAGTGAAGAAGTGTCTCACCCTCACAAACACAAGGAACAGTGAAGAAGTGTCTCACCCTCACAAACACAAGAAACAGCGAAGTGTCTCACCCTCACAAACACAAGAAACAGCGAAGTGTCTCACCCTCACAAACACAAGAAACAGCGAAGTGTCTCACCCTCACAAACACAAGGAACAGTGAAGAAGTGTCTCACCCTCACAAACACAAGGAACAGTAAAGAAGTGTCTCACCCTCACAAACACAAGAAACAGTGAAGAAGTGTCTCACCCTCACAAACACAAGAAACAGTGAAGAAGTGTCTCACCCTCACAAACACAAGAAACAGTGAAGAAGTGTCTCACCCTCACAAACACAAGGAACAGTGAAGAAGTGTCTCACCCTCACAAACACAAGAAACAGCGAAGTGTCTCACCCTCACAAACACAAGAAACAGCGAAGTGTCTCACCCTCACAAACACAAGAAACAGCGAAGTGTCTCACCCTCACAAACACAAGGAACAGTGAAGAAGTGTCTCACCCTCACAAACACAAGAAACAGTGAAGAAGTGTCTCACCCTCACAAACACAAGGAACAGCGAAGTGTCTCACCCTCACAAACACAAGGAACAGTGAAGAAGTGTCTCACCCTCACAAACACAAGAAACTGTGAAGAAGTGTCTCACCCTCACAAACACAAGAAACAGTGAAGAAGTGTCTCACCCTCACAAACACAAGAAACAGTGAAGAAGTGTCTCACCCTCACAAACACAAGGAACAGTGAAGTAGTGTCTCACCCTCACAAACACAAGGCACAGTGAAGAAGTGTCTCACCCTCACAAACACAAGGAACAGTGAAGAAGTGTCTCACCCTCACAAACACAAGAAACAGTGAAGAAGTGTCTCACCCTCACAAACACAAGAAACAGTGAAGAAGTGTCTCACCCTCACAAACACAAGGAACAGTGAAGAAGTGTCTCACCCTCACAAACACAAGAAACAGTGAAGAAGTGTCTCACCCTCACAAACACAAGGAACAGTGAAGAAGTGTCTCACCCTCACAAACACAAGGAACAGTGAAGAAGTGTCTCACCCTCACAAACACAAGGAACAGTGAAGAAGTGTCTCACCCTCACAAACACAAGAAACAGCGAAGTGTCTCACCCTCACAAACACAAGAAACAGCGAAGTGTCTCACCCTCACAAACACAAGGAACAGTGAAGAAGTGTCTCACCCTCACAAACACAAGGAACAGTAAAGAAGTGTCTCACCCTCACAAACACAAGAAACAGTGAAGAAGTGTCTCACCCTCACAAACACAAGAAACAGTGAAGAAGTGTCTCACCCTCACAAACACAAGAAACAGTGAAGAAGTGTCTCACCCTCACAAACACAAGGAACGGTGAAGAAGTGTCTCACCCTCACAAACACAAGAAACTGTGAAGAAGTGTCTCACCCTCACAAACACAAGGAACAGTGAAGAAGTGTCTCACCCTCACAAACACAAGAAACAGCGAAGTGTCTCACCCTCACAAACACAAGAAACAGCGAAGTGTCTCACCCTCACAAACACAAGGAACAGTGAAGAAGTGTCTCACCCTCACAAACACAAGAAACAGTGAAGAAGTGTCTCACCCTCACAAACACAAGGAACAGCGAAGTGTCTCACACTCACAAACACAAGAAACAGTGAAGAAGTGTCTCACCCTCACAAACACAAGAAACAGTGAAGAAGTGTCTCACCCTCACAAACACAAGGAACAGTGAAGAAGTATCTCACCCTCACAAACACAAGGAACAGCGAAGAAGTGTCTCACCCTCACAAACACAAGAAACAGTGAAGAAGTGTCTCACCCTCACAAACACAAGAAACAGTGAAGAAGTGTCTCACCCTCACAAACACAAGAAACAGTGAAGAAGTGTCTCACCCTCACAAACACAAGAAACAGTGAAGAAGTGTCTCACCCTCACAAACACAAGGAACAGTGAAGAAGTGTCTCACCCTCACAAACACAAGGAACAGTGAAGAAGTGTCTCACCCTAACAAACACAAGGAACAGTGAAGAAGTGTCTCACCCTCACAAACACAAGAAACAGTGAAGAAGTGTCTCACCCTCACAAACACAAGGAACAGTGAAGAAGTGTCTCACCCTCACAAACACAAGGAACAGTGAAGAAGTGTCTCACCCTCACAAACACAAGAAACAGTGAAGAAGTGTCTCACCCTCACAAACACAAGGAACAGTGAAGAAGTGTCTCACCCTCACAAACACAAGGAACAGTGAAGAAGTGTCTCACCCTCACAAACACAAGGAACAGTGAAGAAGTGTCTCACCCTCACAAACACAAGGAACAGTGAAGAAGTGTCTCCCCCTCACAAACACAAGGAACAGTGAAAAAGTGTCTCCCCCTCACAAACACAAGAAACAGTGAAGAAGTGTCTCACCCTCACAAACACAAGGAACAGTGAAGAAGTGTCTCACCCTCACAAACACAAGAAACAGTGAAGAAGTGTCTCACCCTCACAAACACAAGGAACAGTGAAGAAGTGTCTCACCCTCACAAACACAAGAAACAGTGAAGAAGTGTCTCACCCTCACAAACACAAGAAACTGTGAAGAAGTGTCTCACCCTCACAAACACAAGAAACTGTGAAGAAGTGTCTCACCCTCACAAACACAAGGAACAGTGAAGTAGTGTCTCACCCTCACAAACACAAGGCACAGTGAAGAAGTGTCTCACCCTCACAAACACAAGGAACAGTGAAGAAGTGTCTCACCCTCACAAACACAAGAAACAGTGAAGAAGTGTCTCACCCTCACAAACACAAGAAACAGTGAAGAAGTGTCTCACCCTCACAAACACAAGGAACAGTGAAGAAGTGTCTCACCCTCACAAACACAAGGAACAGTGAAGAAGTGTCTCCCCCTCACAAACACAAGGAACAGTGAAGAAGTGTCTCCCCCTCACAAACACAAGAAACAGTGAAGAAGTGTCTCACCCTCACAAACACAAGGAACAGTGAAGAAGTGTCTCACCCTCACAAACACAAGAAACAGTGAAGAAGTGTCTCACCCTCACAAACACAAGGAACAGTGAAGAAGTGTCTCACCCTCACAAACACAAGAAACAGTGAAGAAGTGTCTCACCCTCACAAACACAAGAAACTGTGAAGAAGTGTCTCACCCTCACAAACACAAGAAACTGTGAAGAAGTGTCTCACCCTCACAAACACAAGGAACAGTGAAGTAGTGTCTCACCCTCACAAACACAAGGCACAGTGAAGAAGTGTCTCACCCTCACAAACACAAGGAACAGTGAAGAAGTGTCTCACCCTCACAAACACAAGAAACAGTGAAGAAGTGTCTCACCCTCACAAACACAAGAAACAGTGAAGAAGTGTCTCACCCTCACAAACACAAGGAACAGTGAAGAAGTGTCTCACCCTCACAAACACAAGAAACAGTGAAGAAGTGTCTCACCCTCACAAACACAAGGAACAGTAAAGAAGTGTCTCACCCTCACAAACACAAGGAACAGTGAAGAAGTGTCTCACCCTCACAAACACAAGGAACAGTGAAGAAGTGTCTCACCCTCACAAACACAAGAAACAGCGAAGTGTCTCACCCTCACAAACACAAGAAACAGCGAAGTGTCTCACCCTCACAAACACAAGGAACAGTGAAGAAGTGTCTCACCCTCACAAACACAAGGAACAGTAAAGAAGTGTCTCACCCTCACAAACACAAGAAACAGTGAAGAAGTGTCTCACCCTCACAAACACAAGAAACAGTGAAGAAGTGTCTCACCCTCACAAACACAAGAAACAGTGAAGAAGTGTCTCACCCTCACAAACACAAGGAACAGTGAAGAAGTGTCTCACCCTCACAAACACAAGAAACTGTGAAGAAGTGTCTCACCCTCACAAACACAAGGAACAGTGAAGAAGTGTCTCACCCTCACAAACACAAGAAACTGTGAAGAAGTGTCTCACCCTCACAAACACAAGGAACAGTGAAGAAGTGTCTCACCCTCACAAACACAAGAAACAGCGAAGTGTCTCACCCTCACAAACACAAGAAACAGCGAAGTGTCTCACCCTCACAAACACAAGGAACAGTGAAGAAGTGTCTCACCCTCACAAACACAAGGAACAGTAAAGAAGTGTCTCACCCTCACAAACACAAGAAACAGTGAAGAAGTGTCTCACCCTCACAAACACAAGGAACAGCGAAGTGTCTCACCCTCACAAACACAAGAAACAGTGAAGAAGTGTCTCACCCTCACAAACACAAGGAACAGTGAAGAAGTGTCTCACCCTCACAAACACAAGGAACAGTGAAGAAGTATCTCACCCTCACAAACACAAGGAACAGCGAAGAAGTGTCTCACCCTCACAAACACAAGGAACAGTGAAGAAGTGTCTCACCCTCACAAACACAAGGAACAGTGAAGAAGTGTCTCACCCTCACAAACACAAGGAACAGCGAAGTGTCTCACCCTCACAAACACAAGGAACAGTGAAGAAGTGTCTCACCCTCACAAACACAAGAAACAGTGAAGAAGTGTCTCACCCTCACAAACACAAGAAACAGTGAAGAAGTGTCTCACCCTCACAAACACAAGGAACAGTGAAGAAGTGTCTCACCCTCACAAACACAAGGAACAGTGAAGAAGTGTCTCACCCTCACAAACACAAGGAACAGTGAAGAAGTGTCTCACCCTCACAAACACAAGAAACAGTGAAGAAGTGTCTCACCCTCACAAACACAAGGAACAGTGAAGAAGTGTCTCACCCTCACAAACACAAGGAACAGTGAAGAAGTGTCTCACCCTCACAAACACAAGGAACAGTGAAGAAGTGTCTCACCCTCACAAACACAAGGAACAGTGAAGAAGTGTCTCACCCTCACAAACACAAGGAACAGCGAAGAAGTGTCTCACCCTCACAAACACAAGGAACAGCGAAGAAGTGTCTCACCCTCACAAACACAAGAAACAGTGAAGAAGTGTCTCACCCTCACAAACACAAGGAACAGTGAAGAAGTGTCTCACCCTCACAAACACAAGGAACAGCGAAGAAGTGTCTCACCCTCACAAACACAAGGAACAGTGAAGAAGTGTCTCACCCTCACCCTCACAAACACAAGGAACAGCGAAGAAGTGTCTCACCCTCACAAACACAAGGAACAGTGAAGAAGTGTCTCACCCTCACAAACACAAGGAACAGCGAAGTGTCTCACCCTCACAAACACAAGGAACAGCGAAGTGTCTCACCCTCACAAACACAAGAAACAGTGAAGAAGTGTCTCACCCTCACAAACACAAGGAACAGTGAAGAAGTGTCTCACCCTCACAAACACAAGGAACAGTGAAGAAGTATCTCACCCTCACAAACACAAGGAACAGCGAAGAAGTGTCTCACCCTCACAAACACAAGGAACAGTGAAGAAGTGTCTCACCCTCACAAACACAAGAAACAGTGAAGAAGTGTCTCACCCTCACAAACACAAGGAACAGCGAAGTGTCTCACCCTCACAAACACAAGGAACAGTGAAGTGTCTCACCCTCACAAACACAAGAAACAGTGAAGAAGTGTCTCACCCTCACAAACACAAGAAACAGTGAAGAAGTGTCTCACCCTCACAAACACAAGGAACAGTGAAGAAGTGTCTCACCCTCACAAACACAAGGAACAGTGAAGAAGTGTCTCACCCTCACAAACACAAGGAACAGTGAAGAAGTGTCTCACCCTCACAAACACAAGAAACAGTGAAGAAGTGTCTCACCCTCACAAACACAAGGAACAGTGAAGAAGTGTCTCACCCTCACAAACACAAGGAACAGTGAAGAAGTGTCTCACCCTCACAAACACAAGGAACAGTGAAGAAGTGTCTCACCCTCACAAACACAAGGAACAGCGAAGAAGTGTCTCACCCTCACAAACACAAGGAACAGCGAAGAAGTGTCTCACCCTCACAAACACAAGAAACAGTGAAGAAGTGTCTCACCCTCACAAACACAAGGAACAGTGAAGAAGTGTCTCACCCTCACAAACACAAGGAACAGCGAAGAAGTGTCTCACCCTCACAAACACAAGGAACAGTGAAGAAGTGTCTCACCCTCACCCTCACAAACACAAGGAACAGCGAAGAAGTGTCTCACCCTCACAAACACAAGGAACAGTGAAGAAGTGTCTCACCCTCACAAACACAAGGAACAGCGAAGTGTCTCACCCTCACAAACACAAGGAACAGCGAAGTGTCTCACCCTCACAAACACAAGAAACAGTGAAGAAGTGTCTCACCCTCACAAACACAAGGAACAGTGAAGAAGTGTCTCACCCTCACAAACACAAGGAACAGTGAAGAAGTATCTCACCCTCACAAACACAAGGAACAGCGAAGAAGTGTCTCACCCTCACAAACACAAGGAACAGTGAAGAAGTGTCTCACCCTCACAAACACAAGAAACAGTGAAGAAGTGTCTCACCCTCACAAACACAAGGAACAGCGAAGTGTCTCACCCTCACAAACACAAGGAACAGTGAAGAAGTGTCTCACCCTCACAAACACAAGAAACAGTGAAGAAGTGTCTCACCCTCACAAACACAAGAAACAGTGAAGAAGTGTCTCACCCTCACAAACACAAGGAACAGTGAAGAAGTGTCTCACCCTCACAAACACAAGGAACAGTGAAGAAGTGTCTCACCCTCACAAACACAAGGAACAGTGAAGAAGTGTCTCACCCTCACAAACACAAGAAACAGTGAAGAAGTGTCTCACCCTCACAAACACAAGGAACAGTGAAGAAGTGTCTCACCCTCACAAACACAAGGAACAGTGAAGAAGTGTCTCACCCTCACAAACACAAGGAACAGTGAAGAAGTGTCTCACCCTCACAAACACAAGGAACAGCGAAGAAGTGTCTCACCCTCACAAACACAAGGAACAGCGAAGAAGTGTCTCACCCTCACAAACACAAGAAACAGTGAAGAAGTGTCTCACCCTCACAAACACAAGGAACAGTGAAGAAGTGTCTCACCCTCACAAACACAAGGAACAGCGAAGAAGTGTCTCACCCTCACAAACACAAGGAACAGTGAAGAAGTGTCTCACCCTCACCCTCACAAACACAAGGAACAGCGAAGAAGTGTCTCACCCTCACAAACACAAGGAACAGTGAAGAAGTGTCTCACCCTCACAAACACAAGGAACAGCGAAGTGTCTCACCCTCACAAACACAAGGAACAGCGAAGTGTCTCACCCTCACAAACACAAGAAACAGTGAAGAAGTGTCTCACCCTCACAAACACAAGGAACAGTGAAGAAGTGTCTCACCCTCACAAACACAAGGAACAGTGAAGAAGTATCTCACCCTCACAAACACAAGGAACAGCGAAGAAGTGTCTCACCCTCACAAACACAAGGAACAGTGAAGAAGTGTCTCACCCTCACAAACACAAGAAACAGTGAAGAAGTGTCTCACCCTCACAAACACAAGGAACAGCGAAGTGTCTCACCCTCACAAACACAAGGAACAGTGAAGAAGTGTCTCACCCTCACAAACACAAGAAACAGTGAAGAAGTGTCTCACCCTCACAAACACAAGAAACAGTGAAGAAGTGTCTCACCCTCACAAACACAAGGAACAGTGAAGAAGTGTCTCACCCTCACAAACACAAGGAACAGTGAAGAAGTGTCTCACCCTCACAAACACAAGGAACAGTGAAGAAGTGTCTCACCCTCACAAACACAAGGAACAGTGAAGAAGTGTCTCACCCTCACAAACACAAGAAACAGTGAAGAAGTGTCTCACCCTCACAAACACAAGGAACAGTGAAGAAGTGTCTCACCCTCACAAACACAAGGAACAGTGAAGAAGTGTCTCACCCTCACAAACACAAGGAACAGTGAAGAAGTGTCTCACCCTCACAAACACAAGGAACAGTGAAGAAGTGTCTCACCCTCACAAACACAAGGAACAGCGAAGAAGTGTCTCACCCTCACAAACACAAGGAACAGCGAAGAAGTGTCTCACCCTCACAAACACAAGAAACAGTGAAGAAGTGTCTCACCCTCACAAACACAAGGAACAGTGAAGAAGTGTCTCACCCTCACCCTCACAAACACATGAAACAGTGAAGAAGTGTCTCACCCTCACAAACACAAGGAACAGCGAAGAAGTGTCTCACCCTCACAAACACAAGGAACAGCGAAGAAGTGTCTCACCCTCACAAACACAAGGATGGCTTTTCTGTGCTGATACAAGCTGTGTAAAGTGATCTCCAATCCCCGCCGATCATACACCAGACAGTCATTCACATCAGACAAACAGACATCATGTGAGGTGTGTCTGCAGTCCTGCTCAGACCGAATGATCTGTTGGGTGATTATTGGAGGACAGTTGGCCATTGCAGTGGAACTTCCCCCGTCCAGTTATTTTAAGGATGGAATGACGTTGCACACACCGAGCCTTTCGATTGGTTGCCTTCTCGTGACGGACGGCTGATCCGACCAATGAGCGTCGAGCTGTGGGCGGGATTTCCTCTGTTGTTTGAATTCCGGAAGTGTTTGGAGCCTGTGGGAGATTGACGCGGCCGTGCGCGGTACCGGAGCTCGAGTTCTGCTGGGGTTCGCGGGACGGTGCTGTGTTCCGGTGGGTCAGAGCTGTTTAAATGTCTTCCGGTGACCGTTATTCACCTCACAGACACGAGGGTTTATACGAGACACGCTGGGAAAGGACTCACACACACACACACACACACACACACACACAAATATGAGTGTTGTGTAGTGATGGTGACTGGAAGTGTCATTCTGTTGTGTAGTGTGTGACAGTGTGTGGGTTTGTTGTGTTGTGTTCATTGAATCTGCTTTCTGTGTCTGTCAGATGTTTCCTGTCTGGAGATTGGAACTTTCTGTCGGGATTGTGCGTTTTAAATCTATATAACATGGACTGATGACATGTAAGTGACGTCACACATAAACACACATGTCACAGTGAGGGTCAAGTCTGACGTCAGCAGCACAAAACATTTCACTTTGATCACCATAGATCCTCATTTATTCTCCTCATGTGTTTCTGAATCTGTGTGGGACTTTCTTCAGTGAAACACAAAAGAAGATATTTTGAGAAAAGCCTCTGTGGTTTTGTGTCCATACATTGAAAGTCAACGGGGTTCAGTGTTGTTTGGTCATCGCATTCTTTGTAAGATCTTCTTTTGTGTCCTGCAGGAGAAAGGCACTCGTATATGTTTGTGACATTATAAAGGGGAATTAAGAACCATGTTCTCATTAAGTCGTCAATCTGTCTCTAACCATGTGTTTGTGTCTCTTAACTTTCCCAGAGTCACCGTGAGTCATCTATATGGGCCATTTTCTTTCTAAGAATTCTCACAGCCTGAAGAAAACACGGAAGCTGCGCAAGAAGAAGAGGAGGAGGAATTGCTTCCTTCAGGGTCCCTGCATGCTGTGCTTCATCGTCCACGGCAACAGCGGAACTATTGAGGACGACTGGCCCTTCGAGAGCGGCTGCCCGGCCGCGGCGGCGTCCAAACTCGCCGAACACTACGCTGCGTTGAACTCGCCGGAAGACTGCGCCAAGTTCCTTCTGTCTCCAGGAGAGAGGGCCCTCTGGGAGGCCCAGGGCAGAACTCTGCTGTCCGCCGTGCCGGTCAAGCTGATCCCACCACCGGTGCTGTTCTGCGCCCCCGTCCCAGCCACGGACTATTCAGAAATGATGTGCAAGCGCAAGAGTGCTGAGCTGCAGCGGTGCGCGCCCCGCAAGCAGCCACGCTGTGCCTTCCCGGAGCACATGGAGAACGGAGAAGAGAGGGGAGACGCTTCAGCTCCGGATGACCAGTGCCTCCTGCCCTCTCTCTCTTTACTGCCTTCATCTTCTTCCTCTCCATCAGAGGAGAACGGGTGCGGAGCGGGGACGGATGCGGCCAGCTCCTCTTCCACCTGCGAGACTTCCGAAGAGGGAAAAAATGCTGAAAGTCCAGAGCAATCTCACATTAACCATCTGCCCTCATCTATACTGCTGAAGGTCTGTCAATGTGATTGAGAAGCTTCGTTGTACAAACTGATTTACAGACTGCTTCAAGTTGTATTCAGTATTACTCTTCTTAATGATGATGACATAACTGTGTGTTTACATGATTCTAAATGATGAAAGATATGTTTTTTTGACATGAGACGGATCATTTGATAACACATCATGACACTGTGTTACAGGTATTTTCTCACCTGTCAGTGAAGGAGAGATGTTTAGGAGCTTCTCTGGTGTGTAAGTACTGGCGTGACCTCTGCTTAGACTTCCAGTTCTGGAAACAGATTGATCTCAGTGGCCTTCAGCAGGTTTGCGTTCTTATCTATTTAACAGAAAGTTCAATGCTTTCTCAATCACACATGCTTACACATAACAAATGTTCCTACGATGGCAGGTTAAAGATGATCTTCTGGTGAAGATCGCATCCAGAAGACAGAACGTTACTGAGATCAACATTTCTGACTGTCGGAACGTTCAGGATCATGGTGTTAGTACACTGGCATCTAACTGTAGTGGTCTGGTGAAATACACGGCATACCGCTGTAAACAGCTCAGTGATGTGTCGCTTTGCACCGTTGCCGTTCACTGCCCTCTTCTGCAAAAGGTTCATGTTGGAAACCAGGACAAACTCACAGATCAAGCTCTTAAACTGGTGAGCCACTGTCAGATCTAGTATTATAGTTTTACTTCATTTGTTGAATTAAAAGAGTTATACAACAAAAACAGAGCCAAATCAAATGAAGTTGTTTGGCATCTAAATCATCTGAACTGAACCTCTATTTGTGTGTTTTGTGCAGTTGGGTGAGCATTGTAAAGACCTGCGGGATGTTCATTTTGGACAGTGTTATAACATCAGTGATGACGGGCTGGTGGCGTTGGCTCAGGGATGCTCCAAACTTCAGAGAATCTACATGCAGGAAAATAAACTGGTAGGAAACTCATGGCAAATATTTTTACCTCCTGCAGTGATCAAAAACACCTGTACATGAGAACACAGGCGTGTTGTTTTTTTAAAATGGTGATTGAGTTAAGTAGGTTGGGTTCCTTAAGAGTTTTGGGGCAGTCATGTCACATGCGGGTTCAAGAGCGGATATCTGTTTTTGTGGCTTTTTAGTTTTCAGGATTTCTGGATTTCATATTTTTGTGCATCATTGTGCAGTGGCATTGTATTGGTGTCATAGGATGTCATTTATATACTGGATATTTGTGTCAAACATGGATAGACGTGATCGCATTAATCCTAATGGCTCCTAATCTTTCTAGTTTTTTCTCTCAATATTTATTTTCTACTTTTCTAAAGTCATTTACATTCTGATACATAAATGACATATAATCCCAGAGAATATGTATTGAAATAAATTTTTGGTAAAAGTTTAAAATTGTATTTAGTTTATTATCATGAGTTTATGCCGCAGCTAACACTGTTGTTTTATTCATGTTAATACATTAACTGTTTTTGGTATTTAAGTTTTATCCAGAAAAAACATGCTACACAATATTAATGAAATAAGCTTTCCCAAGGAAAATAATATTGATAAGTTTAATATTGACTAAGACCATGTCAAAGGAATGAAACTTGCTTGTTTTCTCAGAATAAGATTTTCCAACTTTAGCATGGTTTTATTGTTGGGGTCACATATGGTAAAACAAAACATTTCGATATTAAAAGTGTTTAAGTAGAGGATGAAATGACCTTAAACTAATTGGAATAGGTGATGTTGTAGTATTGTTTATTGATAGTTCTTGTTAGCTAATGCAGTAAACAAAATCTTTTCATTCTAAAAGGTTTTGCTTTTGGAATGAATTTTCCTGGCGTTTTGTATTCGGCTGTGCAATTTATTTTAATCATGTTTCAATTTACAGTTTTGGCTTTTAACAATTATAAAAACAAATGGATCATGTTAAAACAAATATTGTGCTGCATTAATTTCTTTTTATCGTTAATATACATTTTATTGGAATCTATGCATTCATATCTTAATTCATAATTTGTTCGACATTTATTCATCATAATTGTCATAATAATTAATCTGTTTACCAACTAACTTCAAGTCAACGTGTAATCGTGTTAAATATTTATGATCTAAGCATTGGAAAAATTAATGGTGATTATTATTTTCGTCATAATCCAGCAACCCTAGTTTTGTTGTATATTTACTAAAGGACAGATGTTTTACAGTGTGAATGTGTCATTAAGCCAGTTGATGGCAGTGTTGTTCTGTTAATATTGTGTTATTAAAGACCTTTATACATTCAGTGTAATAAGAATCACAGCATAAAGATCTCAGTTTCCTGGAGATTCTTGAGATATATGTTTATGTAGAATGGAGCTACACTGAGACACATTATTGTTTAACATAAGCTGAGGATTTAAAAACTACAGAACTGTTTTATCATCTTTTGGGATGGAGATGATGTCTGTGATGTTATAAAGCTGAGAGAGAGAGAGAGAGAGAGAGAGAGAGAGAGAGAGAGAGAGAGAGAGAGAGAGAGACCAGAGAGAGAGAGAGAGAGAGAGAGAGAGAGAGAGAGAGAGAGAGAGAGAGACTGTTCCATCTGCCCATGGCATCTGATTCCTCTCTTTCTTGACAGCTCGGATGTTTTTGTGAGGGATTGTACAATTGTGCAACTCATATGTAATAAAGGGCCTTGGTGGTGTCCCCCTCGTTGCCCCTTCTAATGGAGTAAAATGATCCCGTATCTGTCTCCTCCAATCAAAGATGAATAGAACTGATGTGTAAATGCTCCTAGATCATTTAAGAGTTAAAAGGCCCCTCTCTCTAACCCTAGACTGTTGAATGAAACAAATGCCACAGGAAAAAACATTTTTGGTTTCCCAAGTAAAGGTTCTTAAAAGACCCATTTCTTTCTTGTCGTTTTTTATAGAACTACGGATAAGTGGAAGTGTATGTTTGTTTACATAAGTGTCTCAGTTTGACGTGTTGTTCTTTGGGATGTGTATTTGGAGAGATTCATGCACTCATGCAGATGGTCCGCACCTTTAATGACTCAACCGCCATAAGAGCGAGATCCGGCCTCAGGGGTCGCGTGGATAAATCCAATTTTCAGCTGCATTGAGATTTACGGAGTTTCTCCTGCTCCTGCTTTCACGTTTTATGGGCAAGCAGCCTGAGAACTAAAAGCAATTAAGCAGCGCGTTTAGCCAATTACCCGACTCGTGATGCTCTCCAAATCAAATCTGGAGTTGTAAGGCCAGGTTCGCTCCGCTAAAGAGCCCCGGCTCTTAAATTGGCCCACTTGTCTCCTTGTCAGGTCTGAACTGCTGAACTTCACTTTACGTCAGGCTGAATGAAACGCAGGGAGGTGAGGCGGCATCTGGTCCGCTCCTTTAATGCTTCTCGCTGGGAATGTTAGATGGGCTACTCTTCTTACATTAAGAACTTCTCTTGGAAGCAAAGCTTCACAAAATGTTTAGACCACTTTTAATCCAATCTGAAGATTCTTAAATACTGTTATTGTGTCTTATATTGATTCATAACTGTGTTGTAACAATACTTAGGCTGGATTTTGCTAAAGTGCAGAATGTTTTTTGTTCAGATTAGCAGAAGTTAGAGACTGAGGCTGTCCTACATCTCAAACTACGACAGAATTTGTATTGCCTTTCAAAACCAGAATAAGCTCTGATCCTGATCTAACCCCATTCAAACAGATTAAACGTCTCATGAAGGTTTTCAGGGTTGTTTGGGAATTGAAGATGCTTGTTAGAGCTTCAGTCTCCTGTTCTTTCAGTATTAGTGGACATGGTATAAAAACAGTTGGGACATACTGCATCTACCATAAATGGAATTTTTTTTTCCATGTTTTTGTCTTATTTTTATTAAATTGAAATGTGAATCTTTTCCAGCTTTCGTAGCATCATGAATAGACAAACACAAATGTTTTTGTTAAAAAAAACAAATAACACAGCACAGATTTTCATTAAAGTTTCATGTACAGTTTCTTCTTTTTTACAAACATATTCTCTCCCGTTTCATTTAATTTAAATCTGTCAATGAATCATAAATTACTCATCCTCATGTTGTTCCAAACCTGTATGCATTTATTTATTTTGTTGAACACATGAAACATATTTAGAAAAATGTTATCAACTGAAATCTTTAAGGCATCATTGACTACCATTGTTAAAAAAATCCTAGAACTGTTTGTTTTCTGAATTCCATAAAAAACCTATGTTAAGAAGACGTTAATATAAAATAATATAATACAATAAATAAAATTCTACTGTGCTAGTCAATGGTGGGCCAGGTATTTCAGGTATTGGCATTCTTTGAATTTGATACATTTTTGCAACAAACTTGTGGATGATGGTTCATGACTGATTTTTTTGGGGGATGGACGGGTCAGGTGTATAAAGCATTGAGACACAGAGAGTTAAGCAGGTTTCTGTACCTTCATCAGTGTTTACGACACTGAATTTGTCTTCATGTCACCTATGTTATGTGTCTGACCTTAACTGTGACTAAACATCAAACCATTTCCTGTTTTGTGCTCCCGTTTCGACTCACATCAATGGCTTGGTTCTTCACCTTTGGATGTTGTGGAAATTGGTCTGTTGTGTTTTCTCTCTCTGTTATCGCAGTTCGAGCAGACCTCTTTGAACGCTGCCAATCGATACCACTTTCAACTTTCTCCTGGCATCAAGACTCCTTTCGGAGTTTGATCAGTTTTTAGGAGGAAGGAAATCAGACTCATCGATGAGACAGCCTGCACCTTTCATATGTTGTTGGTGAGAGAGCGATTGTTATTGACGGGCTGTTTGGTGAGGTTTTTAAATGTCACGTCAGCTTGTTTGATATGAGAGGCGGTGAAGCGTTCTTTAAGCTCGTCGTGTGGGATTACACCTTGAAAATCCCTCCTGGACAAAAAGAGTCTTTGAAAGGTTCATGTGTGCTGAGTTCTTGACCTTTCAGATGTTCATGCATGAGAAGATCTTTGAGCTCTTGACTGGAGGACGATGAGCTAGTCCATGTGCTTTTATTGGTGTTTTCTTGATAAAATTGTGCTGTTGTTTTATACATGTTTAACGTTTTGCTTTAAGAATCACATTGATTAAAAACTCAGTGTGCTTAAACAATCAGTGGTTGTTTGGCTAACAGTTATTTAATTTTCTAAATTAATTTTTTGATGACATCATTCACAGCCTGGTGTTACGACAGGAATACAACAACATATAGTTACATGTCATAATTAAGATAGTTTGAATATTGAATGGCTATCATAAAAGCAAACATTTCTGGCTAGATGATGACCTGTTTGTGTGTTGTGATGATAAAGATGTGACTGTAGGAGGCGCTCTAAGAATGTTTATTGATTTTGTTCTGTGTGTTTTTTCAGATTTAATGGGCATTTTGATGCTGATTTAGTTATCTTAATATATAGAAATTATTCATTTAGAATAACTGACTTTGAATATTTAAACTTAGTTTATACGTGAGCGGTTAGTGGTTTTGTTTCTGCCAGGGTTAAAGGTCTTATTCACCAGATACAGCATTTCATTTTCTAGAATTGGAAATGTAGGTCTCAGGTGTATGGTAATAAGACTCATAAAGAATAAATACATTTCTGTTCTGTACTTAAAGAAGATAAAGTGAAGAGGGAGAGTTTTCCAAAATAGAAAGTTTTCCAGAGGTTGTGTCTGGAAAAAACCTGGAGCGTCATGAATATTCCCATGGAGTGCCTTTTTTCTCCAGGCTTTCTCTTGTGGTTTTCTCAGATGAATTGAATGATGGACTGCTGGAAACGTGTTTCATTGTTATAAAGCTTTTATCCCAGCGCTGTTAAACACATAATAGTGAATGATCAACAGATGGATCCATTCTGTTACTTCACCATGGTTTTCTACATGTATCATTTAAAAAAAACATTGTGTATTGGGCCATGAAAACACACAGTAGCTTAAAAAGTCAAAAATGACATTTTTCTGTTTAAGCATATTATAAACAATGGAAGTTGAGCCTAAAGAGAAATAATCTGATTTAAGTATTGTTATTTTATTAGACATTTAAAATAAAGATCCCGTTTTTGAATACAAGAGTTTGTCTAAAAGACTAAAGGTAAATACAAATGTATGGATAGACTCTGCCCATTCCAGATTCTCTTTCCAGATGTTTTCGATGTAGTTTGAGGTGTATAGTTAATGTACAGTAGGGGTCACTGAAAGCCCCTCACCCCCAGCGGCCCGTGGAGCTCATTACTGTCGCTCGATAGCAGGAGTAATGAATTGGTTTAATAAGAACGACGGGTCGATGGGTAATGAAGGTGTGACACACACACTCAAGCTGCCCACGCTGCATTAACCAGACAGTGATGTCACAGAGGTCACAGAGATCACATGACCTCCTGCAGGTGAACTTCAGAGGATGTGTGTGATGATGTGTGTGTCTGTGAGTGTAAGAGCCCGTCCTTGTATTCCCACTGTGTCAGAGAGAGAGAGAGAGAGAGAGAGAGAGAGAGAGAGAGAGAGAGAGAGAGAGAGAGAGAGAGAGAGAGAGAGAGAGAGAGAGAGAGGGGGAGAGAGAGGGGGAGAGAGGGGGAGGCTGATATGAGATATTACAGTGATGTCCAATCGATTAATGGTGCACTTAGACCAGAGAATTAACGCGACACATCAGAGAGAAACGGAGAAGAAGCAGTATTTATAAACTCACCTCAGACGGCCCATGATCACACATAAAACACCATCTGCACTTTTATAAGTCATTCACAGAATTCAATACATCATGTGTTTCTCTGGATGTGTCACAATTGTTTCATTTCTATAGATTGGATCAATTTCAATTCTTGTGCTCAGTAATGGAGTTTTGAAATCATTTTCATCATTAAAACTTGATTTGTGTTGTGTGAATGTGAATCTGAATGACTCTTTCAGTCAAAGCCCCTCGTGGCTATTGAGTTTGATGGATGACTTAAGTTCTGTTTTTCGCTGCATTTAGCAGTCTCAGTTGTCTCTTTGTTTATTCTTCCACTTATGGTTTTCTGTTATTTTAAACCTCTCTTTGCCACATACAAAATACTGTTAACATTTATTGTAAAATTCTTATGATAGAATGTGCAGAACACATATGTATTGAGCACATAAAATAATGTTTACCTTAAGAGATGATCGGATTTCTCATGTGATTTATAGTTTTATGATAAAGTGTGTGACTTGTGGGTGTGTGTGAGTTCATGTATGGTTCATCAGAGGTTTGATTTTTTTCTCCTGCAGCTTTTGAAGGATGCTCATAACATGTCTTGTGTTCAGCAACAGCAGCTGTGAGCATCATTTCGACTGTTGATGTCGGTCATTAGATTTTGGTGAGACATGATTCAGACTCATGCTGTGTGTTCTATAGCATCTGTTCTGTGAGTCTGAGAGTGACTCGTGATGAAAGCTTCACTAAAACTTCTCTGTTGCAGACACGATAGATTCTCACATGAACATTTATAATTTCCCATCATCCAGAGCTGCCCATTGTGTTTTTAAACACAGATTTCTGTAGATGTCTCTCATGATATAATACCTGTGTAGGGAAGGTAGAGAGTTGTTCACAAGTATTTACTGGGTTTAAACAGAAAGGAGTAAGTGTTGTGCTTGACGGCGCTGGGGATTCTCTAAAAATACATTGACTTAAAAGGGGTTCATTGACATCTCTCTCTATTAGAGGACCATTAAATTCATTACATATGAATTGATCATCCTCATATATTTGCATGAACAAGTACTTAATATAAATCATAGTAAACTGTAGTTAAGCTTCTAAAGCCTTTCTGCTAAATGTTTACAGTAAATATGTATTGATTGTAATGTAACTATTGTTTTAACAGAGTAATAAATTAATACAAAAAAAGTAATCATTACAAAGTGAACATTTTATTATGTCTTATATCTTGTACATCATGACACTTTTGACTTCTTCAATTGAGATTGGTTCATAAGATCGGCAAAGTTTACCGGCACCGATCGAGTCATTGAATGTGATTCTCAGCCGATATGATCTCCGGCCGATTGATTGGAGCATCCCTGCATTTTGGGATTGTTTTCTCTTGAAGGGATAATGCAGTGCACAGGGATATGCTGTCCGGAGCGGTCATGTGAAGTTTTGTAAATGCTTGTTTAGTCAGAAATATAAATGCTGCTGGAGTTTCTCTCTGTCATCACATTAGAAAAGGAAAGCAGTCATGACGGGTGTTTGGAATGATTGAATTTTGAAGTGACAGTCGATCCTGATGATGAAAAGGTCATGAATATCATGAATTGTCAGGTAAAGGTCAGTGCTGCTGAACGAAAGTGCTGCCGTGAGGGTGAAATGTTGTTAAAGTACAGAACAATACAAGAGCAAAAGCAGTTTTACACTGGTCTCAGAAATTCTGACACTAAAGCTCAAATCCGGCATTAGTAACTCAGATGAGACAAGAGGATGTTATTTTATTCAAAAGATCCTCTTGGCATCACTGATTGACTCGTGTGTTTGTGAAGATCAGATTCAGGACATTTTTCTTCCTTCCTGATACAGAGTCTGGAATTACAGACCATTCCCAACACATCCAAGACACGCCTTACATTCAGGAAGAGACTATGGCACGATCAATTATACATTGATGTCTGTTCATGGACAGCGATGCTTTGGGTTGAGGGTTTCGATCTGCCAGTTAACAGAAGCAGGTCTGTAATCTTTATCCTGATGGATGTGAAAAACACTTTCAGATCTGCTGTGTGTGCAAATGATCGGATAAAGTTTGTTCTAGGATCGTCTGTAGCACAAAATGTCATATACGTGTTGAGAAATGTCATTCATTATTATTATTATTACATTTATTCACTCTCATGTGTTCGTTAATCTATTTAACTCTTATATATTCAATAGAACACCAAAGAAGATATTTTGAGAAATGTGTTCTTTGTTCATGCAATGAAAGTCACACTCAGTCTTGTTCCACTATCTACGTTCTTCAAAATATCATCTTACGTGAGAATCTCAAACAGTTTTTGGATTAATTTGTGTATGATGTTCATAGTGAGTTATGCAGGTGTGTGTGTAACTCCTCTGATAGCGTTCTGTACTTTTCCAAGGCCTTGAGTTTTTCCAGGAGTGTGTTTTAGCGTAGGGCTTAACACTTTTGATTTACTGAAGTTCTGTTCTCCCAGCTGGTCTTGTTATCGTGTCAGCTAGACGCAGGTAACATAAAGTTGGAGTGGATTTGTCCTGAGGGGTTTGACTGGAACGCTGCTCTGCGTCTGTTGAAATCTAATACATGCACGGTTGGGAAGGCACGCTGATTGAAAACTTCCTTCATTATATTAAGACATCGAGGGAGGAAGGCATAGGCGCTCATCGGGATCTTTGTGGATTGGCGGTTCCTCCTCTTAGCAGCGTTTGTCAGCTGTCTCTATATTACTGTGCTGGGAATTAGCCCGGTTTGCTGACAGAAAGCATTACAGAGCTCATTTATTAAAAAGTCAGATGGCTTTATTTGAATGGAGAACGGGTGCCGGAGATGAGTCGGGCCGAAGCAATAAAAACATGATTTTATCTGTTCTGCCTGCTGGTCATGAGAAGATGGGGACGGGTTTGTTATAAGAAATTCTCTTGTTCTCGTATTGTACAGATGCAAACGCTTGCGCTCTCTCTCTTGTAAATTGGAACACGGAGCAGCGCGGGGGACGAGGGCCGGTGTTTTAATTTAGATCAGATTGAATTGTGCCGCTGTGACTCTTTGCAAAGTTTTCCACAGACAAACAAGTTTATGTTTGTGTTCGAAACGGATCTGAGACGGGTGCCTTCTTATTAAAGTCCTAGTCATCATTTATTTTGCATCGCGTGACTCTTTCATCTCAGTGCTTTTGTGTTCATTAAATGGAAGTCAATTGCTTTTTTTTCCCAGTATCAATATTCTTCAAAGTATCTTTCTTTGTGTTCTGCAGAAGACAGAGATGACATGAGGTGAAAGAAACTTCTAATCATGTGCATTGGGCTAAATGGTGTTTGAAAGTTCCATTTTAGTCTAAGGTCTAGCTGTAAAGAAGATTTTTAAAAGAACCTTTTAATTTTTGCCATAAATAAATGTTTCCGATATTCTGAAGAACACATATGTGATGGTAGATATGAGGTGAGTGCCCAAGATTCGATTGCTGTAGAATCCCAGTATTGGGCTTGATGTAAAGATATGTATGTGTGGGTAAGAACAGACATTAGTTTTCTCATACACAGAGCGGCTCACGACTCCCAGTAAAACACAATGTGACCGGCGGCCATGTTCTGTCAGTTTAGATGTTCTGCATCCCCCCACCGGCCCCATTGACCTTCTAAAATCTTCTAATAGTATTCTGTAAAGTGCATCTTTGCTGTTTCATTGTTAGCATTCACAGGGAACTCTGTTCAGCTTTGCTGATTAATGTTTTGACCTGACAAGCCCTGTTTCTTTTCATCCAAACCCTCTGTGAACCTCCACACGGGCACAAAAGAACAGATTTCTTTTGGAAGAAATATAGATGGATTGTGCTGAATGAAAGATACCAGAAAGCGATTTCACAGGTTTTACTCTAGCCCAGGATGTAAAGGGTCACAACAGCGTCTGTGAACTCCAGACGACGCAGAACGCCGCTAATCCGACCCCAGACCCCGACCGGCGGCCCTGAACAATAGCAGACGGCGGCGGGAGCGTCGAGATCGTCCTAACGCTTCTTTTACAGAACCCGTCATGCTCGGCTGTGTGTGTCACGTCAGTGCTTCTGATGGCCTTTATTCTGTCTGACAGCGAGGAGTTGCAGGGTCACAAGGAGCTGGAGATCGGATGTGAACTCCTCTCATTATGAATGGAGGTGTCGGATCAGCAGCGATCAAACTTCAGACACAAAGAAACCCATACCCAAAAGAGTTTTTAAGCTCTTTTCACTGCTTTCATCTGCTGTAGCTGGAGAACATATACAAATCACCACATTCTGAAGCTTTTTTATTTAGTTTTCGATTGCTGGAACTGGATTTTTATCCGTGTTCAAGAAATGAAATAATAAATGTAAAACAAATCGTGTTGTGATGATGGTAGTGTGAACTCAGTCTTCCTCACTTGTTCATATTAATACATACCTTTGCTTTTTCACCGTGTTTCTTTTTTTGTGACAATAAATCAAGAAGACACAATAGACCCTGTTTTTTTATAGGAAATGCAGTGACGTTGAGATTATTATGGGTTTAGTGGTTCAGTGTAGAAGAGAGTCAGGACAGAAATAGTCTGTGATCTGAACATCACATGGAATATCCCAGGTAAGAACATCACTCCATGTTCAAACGCTGTGTTTTTATATGCTGGATGTACCTTATAAAGTCCAGAAAATAACCTGAACAAAGTGAAAACGACAGTACATTGTTGTGCGTTTAACCTTTATCCAGTCTGAACGAACAGTTACCAGTAAACAAGGCAAGGGTTTGAAAGTTCCCAACATGCATTGCTGCATGTTTATATTTTTATAGTTTGGTCTATTTTGTTTGTATTTATGCGGTTGTTGATTGTTATCATCATCGATGTTTGTGTGTGTAACAATGTAAACGGTTACACAATGATTTGATGGGTTTTTAATATGGAATATATGCAGTATACTAGCACACAGTTCTCTTAAAGTATATTTCAATAATAAATGTAGCCTCTTTATTTTCAGACAGCAAACATATTCTTCTGTTATTATTTTATATTGTATAATTTTTACAATATTTTGAGTAAGTTTGCTCTTTGTTGTAGATTTATCTGTTGGTAATTCCTACAGTGGTTAGTTGGACATTATGAAAATCAATCAGGTTAATCCTCAATTGTTTGAAGTTAAATCCTGTAACCATAAAACATTGTTTTATTTCACTATCAAACATAAAACTGCTTTAAATATTATTCAAGGTGCAAAAATAGAAGATTGGTGTGTGGTTCCACAAAGGATCAGTTTAAGAAACTCTTAAATTTTTTTACCCATGATATTTATATGAAACATGGGTTATTCACATGCTACTCACCTCACTACACTTTTACTTTGGTAAAATCCTGCTCGATGAAGGTTTAGGGTTTGTCTCATGCCTCTGAGTATAAAACGGTTTCGTGTAATTGTCGTCCTCATTAAACATGAAGTGTTGTAACCTGAGGGATTGTTGAAATGACTCTGTCACGCTTGACTTCAACTCTTAATAGAGATCCGGTAGAGATTGTGTTTGTGTTCAATTGTTGAACTGACCGCTCTCAGAGATGACCAATATTATTACACATAATATACATAAATTATTATTTATCATCTATGTGTCTTCTGTGTTTATGTGAACGTGTGATTCTGTATTGATCTTGATGTTTCATATCTGTTAAAACTGATCTGTTATGAATTTAGAAGATGAAAAATTAATGACTGCTGTATTGTATTGAAGATAGAGAACTACTTTGTGCGTGCGTGCGTGCGTGCGTGCGTGTGTGCGTGCGTGTGTGTGTTATACCCCAGTCCAATCCGATATTTATTACTGAAGTCTTGGGATTCATTCGTATTTTCAGGAAATTAAAAAGGGGGGAACTGCAACACAACCTGGTCAATTAGTTTATGTTAATAAGTGGTTGTTTGAACAAGTGTGTTAAATTGTTGACCGTGTGTCAGGAGTATGTAAATGTTAAGAGCGCAGAGCTGATGTTCAATAGTCTTTGAGTAAGAATGCTGATTGTTGGGGGCTTTTGTACGTCCCTGAGCTCACAACACAAAACTACCGTTCAGATCAGTTAACATAAACACTCGCACAAATCACATAACTTCAATAATTATTCTATTTAAAACATGACTGTATAGTATCTCAGAGGATATACTCTCCATACTAATCTTACACCTCTCATGAGAAATTACAGCTTTGTTTTGACTGTTTTAACTAGATATTTTCTTAATCATTACTTTAGATGTGAATGAATATGGGTTTAGTATGGAGCGGTATACATATATACATATAACTAAAAGAAAAAACTATGCGTAAAAATTCACTTTATTGAAATTTCATAAATACTCTTTTTAATATATACTGCTGCATAATGTCAATTATGCAGCAGTATATATTATTATTTTAAAACTAACTGATGACTTCAAAATAAATGACATTAAACATTAAGAATTATTTTACCCACTTTGTTCCAAGTTTTCTTCTTTAGAATGTTTGTTGGAAAATCTAATATTCGGTCAAATGCTGTAAAATAATTTTTACCAGTGTCTTGACAAGAGTTTGATACCTGTCTCCAGCATCCTCTCCCGCTTTATCCCGCTTTATCCCACATTACACCAACATCATGTTACTTTTAGTTATTAAAACCCCGAAAATGTTTATATCCTTCAATTTTTTATATCAATTTTAGTAAGCAATATTGATTATTCTTCGTAGATGTAATGAACGGCTATAATCATTTAGATTTTAGAAGAATCTGACTGTATGTCTTTCATCAAACATCGGATTTTCACATTAAACACAATACTATGTTTAACATAAGTGTAAGGGATCTCGTGGTGTGATGATTGTGATTTGCTTGCGTGTAGTTTTATTCAGCA
Organism: Triplophysa yarkandensis; assembly: GCA_033220385.1. Classification (NCBI taxonomy): domain Eukaryota; kingdom Metazoa; phylum Chordata; class Actinopteri; order Cypriniformes; family Nemacheilidae; genus Triplophysa; species Triplophysa yarkandensis. Next base: position 6,108,719 of record CM065677.1, on the reverse strand, counting down.
CTTTTCTGAATGGTTCTCTGGAGTGAAGAGGTTTTATATGTATAAATTATTCATCCAGCAGCAGAAGTCTATTCCAGCCGTGTGATTCACGTCTTTGTCACACTGCGTGTATCCTTCTATTTTAATTGTCATAATGATCTTACAGTAGATTTTTTTCTTTGGTTGAGGTTACATGGTTTCATCTCACAATTTAGTGAAACTGTATATTACTCATGTGTGATAATTTAATACTTCAGCAGGGTTCAAAGCTAATGATTTTTACTGGCCCAGTCGCACATTTTCCTAGTTACAGAAATCCTTTTCTTTTGAATTAATGACCGGTTTTACTTTACAAAGAGAACACTTGTCAATAGTCAAACTTTGCATTTCTGGTAGGTCTGTTTTAGAACGTCAAAAAAAGAAAAACAATAAAAACAAGCATAACATAGAATTATGTTAACATAAACCATTGCCTAAGATTTTAAATTTTCCTTTTTTTAGTTTAAGTCTACATATATTTTATATTTATTGCTAATTTGTTAGTTCTTACAAGAAATGTTTTCATGTGTTGAACTCTGAGGGTGGACTTGAGATTAACTCTCAGTTCTCTTTCTGTGTGTGCATGGCTAAAATACACAAACAAGCAGATTAGTCATTTGGAACTCAGCTAAATACTTATTACTTCTACTTATAGAAAAATGTAAATTATATTACCTGTTCAGTGCTACTTTCTGGTGAAGAAATGCTGGACTTACTGCTTTGCATCATACAGAAATTTAGTTTTAATGCCTGAATTCCACTATATCATCTGGGTATACCGCATCATGGACACATGTCCATTCAAACTAACTGTCAATAATTGTAAATTTTTATAGAGATGGGCTAGTGTGTTTGCATTACCTTTAGGCAAGCATCATCTTTAGTAACAATAATGATTACTGACCCGGGGTCAGTGTGAGAGGTATCGGGCCAGTAAACAGTATTGTTAATAAAGGTCAGGCAGTTCTTATTGTCAAACCCTGTTCAGTATCATTCAGTTTACATTAAAAATAGAATAATGCTTTTAAATATTCTGTTCTGATTTTGTTCTTGAAAAGAAACCTCCTGTCAATGGTCAGACCACAAAAGAACATACTTTGATGAATGTTGATAATCAAACATTACTGGAATCCATGGTCTTCCATTGAATGAGACATTTTTCAAAATATCTTTTGTTTTTTCTTGTGCGTTTTTATAACTACACAAGAGTGAATATTCAGAAAATTCTGCGTCAGAGCAGCAGTGTTTTTCTGTGGAAGTGATAAAGCAGGTCTAATCTCTCTCTGCGAACTGAGCTTGTGTTGGTTTCATGTTAAATATTAATGCGGCTTTCCTGCAGCGCTCCTCGCAGCTCTCCGGACTCAATTTTTAATGGAGCAATTATAAAGGTTACGCGCTGATACAGAGAACATCCATTAAACGCTGTTGTTTCTACTCTTGCTCTGAATCATTTCAATACAGTGAAATAAAAAATACAGGCCGGATTTATGTGGGATGGTGAGATTTTACAGCACATGATTCCTTGTGAAGATCTTTTACAGTTTGAGTAATAGAAAAACATGATTTAATGCAAGATTTGTGTGCTGTGTTTTAATTTGATTCTTTTTAAGTTTTGATCTGATCTTGTAAGTGTAAGTCATATAACAGTGACAGTCTGAAAGAGACACGCCAGCTTCCCGGGGACTCCTGTCACACCGGCTGAGCTTACACGGATAATTTCAGGATGCTTTTTTTCTGAATCTCAGCAGGAAAGATTTTAACTGTCTGATCTCCAGCAGCATGTACATCACTCAGGTTTATTACATATATACTCAACTATATACAGAAAAACTCTTTCTTATGTGTACTTACACTGTCCATCTGCATTTTTACAATGCTTATCTTCAGCAGAAATATTTTCATGTATATAAATATGGACAGGATGCTTGTTATGTTTCTCTCAAGTTGTTTGATGTGTGTGGTGTGTTAGAGGTGTTCGATGTGTTCTCAGTATGTGGCTCTTTTAGTTTGACCGTTCATTCGTCCATCAGCATCCCTTAAGTGATCTCGAACCCTGTTCTCTATGTTTCCTCATAAATAATTAACCTGGAAAGTGTTTAATATTTTACACCTACATGCTGAAGAACATAGCAGACAATACTATTGATCATATTCCAACACAACACAACGCAACATGTTATTATTACTTTCTAAATACATGATTGTGATGTTTTACACAAACTAACTTCAGCTGTTAATGTGATACACAGAAATAGTGCGTGAGTGTGTGTGCATGCCAGAGTCAGTAGTCTGTTTTCTTGATGTTGTCGCGTTCACACAACATCAAGGTCAGATGGGTGTGTGTCGGCACTCATAGGAGCTGCCTCATGGCTTTTATCATGTTTGGATTCTTCCTTTTCCAGCGTTCGAACATTTGCAAGAGGAATCAAAGGTTTCTCTGGCCCAGAGCTCCGTCCTGCTGTGATCTGTATCGATCCGGATCCATGAGGCCAGCAGACTAATAGTCAGGTGTAAGAATACATTCAGCCCTGCGGCATTGAAACCTTCAGCCTCACGTTCATGCCAGAAAGTGCCGTCCTCTTATACATGTGCAATACATTACATTTATTATTCATACAAGTTTAGAGATTTAGGTGCCAGAATAAGGCGGTGTATGGCGGCCCATATGTGTGTTTATGTGTATCTTTGATAAATTCTACTGATGGTGTTTGATGTTACAGATATCCTGTGATGTATATATAAATAATGTAAGTAATATGAATAGATAATGTATTTGACATCATAATGAGGTCAAGCAGATGTGTTTTGATGGTGTGATTCGGGAACGAGTGTTTCCTTAGGCCGTCCCAGCTGCCGTTACTGATACTGCGGGTGTCAGTGTGTTGAGTGTGATGAGCGTGTGGGGCTCACTGCTGTCTTTCACATTTGTGAAGAATAAATAGAAGAACAGTCACAAGGGAAAACCAACCTGTGGAGCAATGCATGTGTCCTCAGGCATGTGTGTGCTGTTTGTCAGAAATAATTTTTTTACTCTGTGTGTGTTTCTGGGATGTTTGCGGATGCTCCAGTAGCATCAAAGCGGACACAGGGGCCGTATCAAAGTCTTAACCCCACTCCATTAATAATGTGGTGTAAATAAATCAGGGCCTGTGAGCCAACTAAAGATCTCTTGAAGATCTCATGGGAAACTCTTCACCAATCAGCAGAAAACACTTGTTAATAATATATCTGCAGCACACATTAAGCCTTTCTCCAACACTCAACTGACTTAGAGTACATTTCTGTTCTCTCATCATATATTATACTGCATTAAAGTAAATTTTTTTTTTGCAAAATTATATTATATAAGTAAAATATTTGGCAATATTTAGTTTTTTGCCTTGTTTGTTCAGGGACATCAAAAAGATTATGATCTAAATAATGCAAAGTTTATTCTATGATACTGTAGCCTTTTGAGTCCGCAAAGTTTAATAAGATTCTAAAGACACATAAGAATGTTTTCAAAGCTTAAATGGTTAATTTTTAATTGTCCTTGTTCAAACGATATATGATTAAAAACTATTCTTTAAAACAAAATGTAATATTTTAAATATTTTTTAACTGGGACATAGTAATGTCTGTGGTACCAAACATCACATTTGCATCTCAAATAATGATCATAGCTATTTTTATAATTTTTTATTTTCAGAATTATGTGTATACCTGTTTAGATAAGATATATATTTATTTAAACAATGTTCTTTAAGTAATTTTTGATGACATGTGTTCGCCCCTTTATTAGACTTGTCACCCGTCACATTTGTTTTATCTTTAAATAATGTACTCCTGCTTTTAATGACATCACAAGGCAGAAGTGACATCATCTAAACTTTGACCACCAAGAAAAAAAGCTGGCGATAACTGACCATCCTTCACATTGTTTATTTGTTTTTTTTATGGTAGGCAAGTTCCGTGAGCCTAAACCACCATCCTGTTACACAAAATAGATACAGAAAATATTCTTGACATCTTTTTTTACATTATTAATGAAAAGAAAATCATATATCGGATAGACCGCGTGTATGCTAGCTGAAGAACTTGACCACATGGGAGATCTGCAGCTATTTCAGGATGAAATTTACCCCGGCCAAATACCATCACCTTTTTATTGTGACAGGGAAATAACCATGATGCTGTGTTAAATTTCATTTCGGGCCTGAGGTGGGAAAATGTGTTAAATTGGAGGATTAACATGACTTTTATTTATTTCTTTATTTATTTTTAAATAGGAAATGTCTTGCATGTTTTATGTTTGGATAGCTGAAATTTCATTGAATGAATCATTCACTTCTAATTATTCTCAAGGAACTTACATACCGATTAATGGTATGAAACACAGACTCTTTCTTCATTCCAGGACTCTTTTCGTTTCTGTCAGGTTGGGTCTGTAGATGAGATAAAAACTAAAGAGAACATCCAGTAAACCTCAGGAGGTCTCAGTCAATGAGATGACCGTCGATATAGTCAGATATTTTTTTAGTAAGATGATGTTGTAAAAGCCTTTATGTTCTCACAGTCGGAGTTCCGAACATCTTCAGTCTGTTAAATCACACAGAGCTCTATTCACATCATCATGATGATGATGATGATGATGGTAATCATCTCTCTAATATTGAGCTTCACAGTAAGAGAAACCTGAAAATCAAACCCAGAGTTCAACTGAAGGACATATTTATTATTTTGAAAAACTGAATACTATATGTGTATAAAAGATATTGCTTGCCTCTGCTGACGGCTGATTGTAATTATCAGAAAAGTGAGATTTTAAAAGATTTTTGATCATCTTTTGAAGATGCTTCATCCATATCTTATCATACAGTATGAAGCAGTTTATTTTTATTCTCTTATATATACTGAATACAGGAACCATCAAATCTCATCATAATCAAAATACTTGTATTGTACTCATAATTTACATATTTTACATTTAATCTTTAAAATCTGTAGTTTTATTTAGTTTTGATGTTGTTCTTGTATTTAAACTTTTGTGGCCTCATTGATATGTCCTTTGAGCATATTGCATATTTTACTTGATATTGTTAATGTTTCCCGGCTGGTCTTCCTATGGCATGAATTAAAGTGTCTAGACATGAACCTGGCTCTCCTCCAGGTCCTAAAGCTCACGAGAATGACCGTTGATGAATAAATGTCATGTCAATCAAAGGGTTTCATCTCATATATAAACTATTTTCTAAATGGGATTTGAAACAGGAATACAGTTTATATATTGTAACTGTAGACCAGTTGAACTTCGTAAGAAAAGATCGAAAGGAGTTTGTGTATATGTGTTTGAGTATGTTTACAGTAGTTTTGTGTTGTAAAGAATGTTTTATGTGTATGTACAGTCGGTAGAATAGTGTTGGAGAATCTTCTGTCCCGTGTCCCGTGTTCACCTACCCTACAGAACCCCTCCGGTGCTAATCATTACAGTCTGACGGGTCACCTCGGCTTGCCTGAGGCTGTTTGAGATCTCTGACTGCACCGCACTATGAATGTTGAGATCATATGGTGATTTTATTCACAATGATTTTTACAGGAATTATTCACCACAAAAATACATTTACTCCTATCATTCAAAGGTTCAACAGATTTAAGCAGAACATTATCAGTGGTTGAGTTACTGTACTGTATTGTAGTTTTGTTTTTGTATTGCAGTATACAATAGTACATTGTATAAATGAGAAATGAAAAATTATATTATTCTGTAGTATTGACTGCAGTGAATGGGTTTTTTACTGTTGTATGCTTCTAAAATCTAGGTTTATCATAGTATTGTAATGCAGATTGGACAATCATATTCTTATGTATTATATAAAACAAATCAGATACAACTGTTAGGAATGTAAATGCTGGAACTTTTAATTGTTGTCTGAAGTAAACTACAGTATTAGTTTGAAGAAGTGTCAAAAAAGATTTTGGGATTGTTGTGTGTATGTTGTGTATGTTTCATGGCTGTCAGTTAGTGGGATTAATATGTGTTTGAGGAATAACCCAAACTCTGTGTGTGTGTGTGTGTGTGTGTGTGTGTGTGTGTGTGTGTGTGTGTGTGTGTGTGTGTGTGTGTGTCCGTGCGTGCGTGCATGCGTGTGTGCATATAGAATCAACAGCAGAGGAAATGAAGAACATGATTGTGCTCTTCTTAGTCCAGAACACCGGATCAGACGCTGAAGTCTGTTCTGTCTTAACAGGGATGTGTAAGACATCCTTAACGCTGATGAAAAATCATCATCAGCAAATATAAGAGAGTCACTGTAAATGCACACACTTACTTTGATGTATAAATGGAATTTAAAGCAGTAGTTATTTCAAAATTACCATCCCTTTAACCTCAGTATGTGTTAAATCTTGAAATGGAGCTGTTAGCTCTATGTGGTGTTGTTTTTTATTATATCTCCAGCGGTCTGTTTTTATTTGGTAATCCTTTTTTCTTGAATTAAAGATTTGATACTGTGACAGAAATGAAATGAAAACCTGTGCTTGTTCTCTGGAATATAGAGAGCCCTTTAAACAGAAATGAACGAAGTTATTAAAAAGACATGACGGTCAAACAACAGACGTTTCAATATAGCATGCAGAAGAAATGTATTTTTTATTGGCTCTGACGCTATTTTATTAGGCTGTCTGTAGGGTCTTCACTTTAGTTTGATCAAAATCAAGAGCTGTTTATTTGAAGAACTGCAGTGTAGATCTATTAATATAAATGAAGTACAATTAGACAGAGTACAGGAAAAGTGATTCAGTAACTTGAGTTGTCTTTGTAAGTATATTCATTCGGACATTTATTCTGTATATTTTAATGAAACCGTAAAAAGTTGAGTCATAAGTCAAGAGCACTCAAATCATATTACTCAAAAAATGATACAAATTCTGTTGTAAAACTAACTGTAGATTTCATCATTACTATGGTTAATATTATAATGCATTTACATGTTTTTTAATGGTAGTGGTCAGTTCTAAGTAGCCTCGCATGAAATTCGACTTGCCAATAAGTGATTACATCCATGGTGATTAGGATTTAAGTCCTCTGTTGAAATAACACACCCTTTTAAATCGGTAGGCCTACACAGACGATTAATCGTGCAGCCCTATTGGTCATTAGATCATGTCACATGTAAATAATAGTTCATTGTTATTTCTGTTGACAGATGTGTACAGTATATGAAGAGTGTATGAAGAGTAATCCGTCGTATGAGTTTCTTGTATGGTGTTTTAATGTTTTGGTTTTGTATGGTGTACAGAATCACAGACATCTATTGTGTTCCTTTGAAGGATGAAAATCCTACAGGCTTGAAATGACATGAGGTCATATGATTACTGATAAATAATGAAGAATTAATGGATAAAAAAAAAAAAAAAGAAAATCAGAGTAAAAGTGATGTAATAAGGTCACAGCATGTTAGGATTTGTCAATCACTTTTACAAGAGCAACCAGATTTTGTCTGTTGATATCATATTAATGAAGAACCATTCGTCTGCCACAACATCACACCTTATTAGAATATATTTCAGCTCAGGTGATCTGTTTGTGTTTGTGGTGTGTAAACTTCAGCCTGCTCAACACTTATATTCATAAGTCTGCAGAAAAGCAGTTGTGTCATGAGATGATGTTGAAGGTCAGATGCGTTTGTTGAAATGAATAGTAAGTTTCTTCATTAGCACTGCACACTTAATTGATTAATAATCCCTGTGGTGTCATTAAACAGACGAGTGTGTGTCTGTGTGTTTCCGTGTGTGTGTGTGTGTGTGTGTGTGTGTGTGTGTGTGTGTGTGTGTGTGTGTGTGTGTGTGTGTGTGTGTGTGTGTGTGTGTGTCTGTTTGTGAACTCGGTGATACACGGACAGAATAATAAATCTAGCACTATTTCCCCTCATGGAACAATACACGGACACACACACCTATATGAGAGAATAATATGAGAGTGTAAGTAACATCGTAACAACGCGTGTGTGTGTGTTATGTTGTTGTTCAATGTCTCAGTATAATGCAACGTTTACACTTGTTTTAACTCTTAAACAAGTATGTGATGAGCTCAGTTGTGAGATGACTCAAGTGTCTCATTAGAAGTTTGCAGAAGATTCTCTCATCACTCTTGTGTTGACACGGCCTTGTTCAGCATGAAAACATTCACATCTCGTGTCCCATGAGTAGATGGACGAGTGCACAATTAGCCTGATGGATCACCTCACGGCTGACCCGCACGCACAACACACACACACACACACACACACACACACACACACACACACACACACACACACACACACACACACACACACACACACACACACACACACACACACACACACACAAACTCAATCCGTCTCATTGATAAAGAGCCTCAAATGAAACGCTGTGGACTCATGTGTTCAGACATTCTTGTCCTTATTTATTTACACATCCCATAATGCTCTTCTTCATGGTGGGTGGTAAAGGGTTTGAGCAGAACATCAGATCAGCACATTTCACCGTCTGTTTTTTTTTTACGTTCATTTTACAGGTGTTAATTGGCCATGAGAGAGAGAGAAAGAGTTATGAGGATGAATTGTGTTTTTTCATCTTTGTCTAAACGGCTGTTATGAGCTTCTGCTGGACTCACATGATTGTGTGTGTGTGTGTGTGTGCGTGTGCGTGTGCTTACGTGCGTGTGTGTCAAGTATTGTGTGTTTAGTATTGTTTCTTGTTTAGCTCTGTTTTTTGTTTCCCTCTCTCTCTGTTAACTCAATCATTTAGAGATTCTTTGCATTGCATTATTTTTGTGATGTTATATTAATTTGTTCACATTTTGTAATATTAAATCTTTTATTTTGAACGTAACATCAGCTCAGTAAATGTGCAAAACATTTTAAGCATCTCATACAGAATGAAATGTAATAATAATAAGTTCCATACGTTTTTCATGCGATTTAGTTCAACGCAAACCCTTTTTTCTTAATCATTTGTGAATTTTGACGGGATGTAAAGTTTGAATTATTGCTGTGTTCAGATTGACGTATAGAAGGTTGGCAGCTGTTGGTTCCAGAGCATTAAAACTGGAAATATGTTTCAGACCACATTCAGACCCACTGCTGTTTTATTGAGTTCATAATGTTTATGTGAAGACATTGAGCTGCCAAATAAAGACCATGAACTAACTAAGATATCACATACACACAGAACAATCCAGATATCTGCCTCAAGAATCAGAGAGTGAGACTTGGGTTCCTCTGGATGATCTTTAAGACAGCAGGAAGCTCTTTGTGTGTGTGTGTGTGTGTGTGTGTGTGTGTGTGTGTGTGTGTGTGTGTGTGTGTGTGTGTGTGTGTGTGTGTGTGTGTGTGTGTGTGTGTGTGTGTGTGTGTGTGTGTGTGTGTGTGTGTGTGTGTGTGTGTGTGTGTGTGTGTGTGTGTGTGTGTGTGTGTGTGTGTGTGTGTGTGTGTGTGTGTGTGTGTGTGTGTGTGTGTGTGTGTGTGTGTGTGTGTGTGTGTGTGTGTGTGTGTGTGTGTGTGTGTAGTGTGTGTGTAGTGTGTGTGTGTGTAGTGTGTGTGTGTGTAGTGTGTGTAGTGTGTGTAGTGTGTGCATGTGTGCATGTGCGTGTGCTCTGCTTTCCCCATCATCCTACAAACACTCACACAGACGTGACACGGGTGTCTCTGTGTGATTTAAATAACACACGCATCATTCATCATCTCCAAAACTCTTTCAACAGAGCTGGAGACGGTTGAACTTTGACCCTGTGAGCTTGACACAGCAGGCCTGCTGAGCTTAATTCACGTGTTCAAACATTAGTTTAGAGTTTAATTCTGTGTGATTCAGTTATGAGATGATCGCCGGCTTTTGTGCTCCTACAGGAATTGAATTAGACAGTCATGAGGTCAAGTGTCGGAGGTCAAAGTGAGGACATGAAAGAAACACAGTGTTATGTAAGCGGTTTAAAGATCTTAAAGGATGAGTGATTTTATAAGGAAGTTTCAGCATGTGGTATGTCCGTCTGTCTGTGCATTTTGTTGTTGATGGAGTGAGTGACTGAGTGAGTGAGTGAGTGAGTGAGTGAGTGAGAGAGAGAGAGAGAGAGAGAGAGAGAGAGAGAGAGAGAGAGAGAGAGAGAGAGAGAGAGAGAGAGAGAGAGAGAGAGAGAGAGAGAGGGAGAGAGGGAATGAAGGTCAAGCAGGTGATAAAATCACTAATGTCCACAGAAGCTTCATCTGTCATTGTTTATTCTCATTGCAGTCACGTCTCTCTCTATTTCATGTGTTTGTGTGTCTGGACACAATAAACCTTTAATGTGTGATTTAACTCAGCAGCTTTTTGTGTTTTGATGTATAAAGCTCTTCTGTGTGTGCAGTCTGTTGTGGAGTTTTCAGTATTTCAAAGTCTGTTTTATGAGGACTACACAGAAGACCAGACTGTAGAATACAAGCGATAACGATTATGATGTTGTGTCTCATCAGTTCAGTAATTCACTCTCATTGGTTTATGTGTGTGTGCGCTTCTGTCCTCAGGTGACGGATAAATCAGTGCAGGCCTTTGCAGAGAACTGTCCCGAGCTGCGCTTCGTGGGATTCATGGGCTGCTCCGTGACATCACAGGGTGTCATCCACCTGACCCGGGTAAGACCCTTATTCACACCTGCTGTGAAGATTCATCCTCCAACATCACAAACTCTACTTGTGTTTATTTTGCTTTCACTTTGAAATCTCATTAATGTGTAATGAGGTTTAATGTTGGAGACCCTGCTGTTTGTACATTAGCATGCTAATGAGACAGAGTTATCTGAACACACACACGCATACATCCACACACACACACGCACACAGGCGCACAAACACACGCACACAAACACACGCACACATAGGCTGCTGGTGGTGCTGCTATAATTGACTAATTGTTTTTGTTGGCCTTCTTTTCTTAATTTCTGAATATTTAAATAGAATACATGATTTTTCAACACAATCAGTATTTTACTGCTTAATGTTCAATGCTAATGTTGAACCCGTGGTTGTGTAAAATATTGATACACGGTATATATGCCAGCTTATTTATTTGAAGTATGTAAAATAATTAAAACTCTAAACATCAGTTTATTACATTATTGTCATGAAGTCATTTGAATATCATGTCTACCTTAGTCGCAATGTGATGTCACAACGCATCAGGAAGAGATTTTTTGTCCACATAAGTCTTTCACAACAGAAACTTGCATCGAAGATGAAAACAGTGTTTCTAAAAATAAATGAAGACAATAGATAAATGAGATAAAAATAAATGTCAAACCAAAAAAATTTTTACTAGTAATTTTGGTTTTCAGAATTGTTGGAGAAACTTGAAATTGAAAATCATAACATTTAATTGCAGAGCCCTAAGTGTCAGTATTAGTCAATCATTCTTTATTATTGTTGCTAATGGGCTTGCCGGAAAGTCTTTAAATTGCATTTTCAACTCTTTATAGTTTAAATGATAAAATTCTGTGTTTTCATGCTTTGGTGTTAGTCAAAATTTGAGACTTTAGGTAGTTAGATTCTGTCTTGTTGCAGCGTTCAAATGGGAAAACATTTTTCCTAAAAACTACAAATGTGTACAAGGGTTTGGATGGACAAGGATAATATGGTTATTGTATATTATATCATTGACATCCATTTTGATTAGAATATAAGATATTAAAAGGGAGCATTGTAATACTTTTGTCCATTAAGTATGCACACATATGATAATAAATGGTGTAAGATACTTTTACTTCTTTGTCTTATGAACATATTATAAGAACAGATTGTATAATGGGATATTGCAGTCTACTGTACATATATAGACTAATGTGAAATGATTAAGTTTGGGTGTGTGTGCATGTGTGGTGTGTAAAGACATCATTACATTATAGAATTCACCTGGTGACATCCACAGGCACAATAGTTATTTAAATGAAGTCTCAGCTCGCCGTCTCTCTGGACACACATTTCCATTTCAGTTCTCCAGCAGAGGGACCGTTTAAAACTCTCATCATCAAAAACTTCAGACTTCTTCTCTCAAGTGTGAATTATATCAATAACACCCTAAAGAGAATGAATCCATCATCACACACAGAAAGAAATGAGAAGTGTGCAGAATGCCTGATCCTGGTTCAGTTTCTGTGTGTTCCAATGCTTCTCTTGTGGCAGGGACAGTAGTTTTATTGCCGGAGTTTGATACTCAGATGTGATTGGGATTCTAGAGACACGATCGGGTCATTTGGAAGTGTTTATCACATCAGGCTGTGTATTTCACACTGATCTAAGAGTTGTTGTGTTGTGTTTTACTCCGGGCTCATGAGATTAGATCAGGTTAAGTGAAATCAAATGATTCCCTTGGAAAGTTTTGTGAAAGATTTCTGTGATATTTTATTGTGAAATAAAAAAGTATAACATATATTAAAGCGGAAAAATGATTTCAAATGAAAAAGAGGGGAAATTCCATGGAAATGTCAACCTTACCATGAAAAAGTCGATACGTGTCAACATGTTTCAGTTTACTGTAACAATTACATTCTAAGAGTATTAAATTCATATGGGACTATGTCCCTAATACTGGAATCGCCCAGAGGCTTATTTTAAAGAAAAAAATAAAATTACACAAGTGCTAGAACACCTCTAGAACACACAAGAGATTTGAGACAGAAGAGATATGATCTAAATGAGAAGGTGTGTGGAGACTAACATTAACATCTGCAGAAATTTCAACATTCATTTCATCCAAAGAGCTTCAGAGATGGTTTAAGTTAGAGAGGATTAAAAAACAACATAAATCACATTTGGGTTTGAGAGTGAACGTGTTTCTCATTTTCTGTGTGAAATATTTTACAGAATTGTGTGTTTTTCTTGTCTGTAACCCAGCAGTCATGTGTGTTTACTGTAGATTCAGGTTCTCTCAGTGTTTCTGATGTGAAAGAATGAGTTTGGTTGATCTGTTGTGTTACATAAACCTTATTCACATAGCACGTAAAGTATATTGAAAATTTTTCTACAGATACTTCACACATTAACACATTTAGTCATAACACACAGCCATAGACCTCAGACAGTCAATACACATATTCATATATTACAACAGACTTTAAATAGATGGAGAGAAAATGTGTGTGTTTGTGTGTGTGTGTCCTTTGTTATTTTGGAAACACGTAAAGACTCAAACACATGCATGCAGTGAGAAGTATAAAACTTGTTTGCGTTTTATAGTATGTTTATGAATATTTATAATATTCTTTAAGTTGTATTTTTATTTGCATTTTGTGAAAATTGTAATTTTAGCCATTTAGTTAAATTCCCCTTTTTTAAAATGTGAGATTTTTTATGATTCTACATAACATTAACTTGGTATTAATGTTTATGTGTGTACTTATTTGCATGTGCATGAGTTCTGTGTGTGTGTGTGCGTGTGCGTGTGCGTGTGCCTGTGCGCGTGTGTGTGTCTGCATCTGTAAGTGTGTGTGTAGGCAGAGACAGTGTCATGATTAATGTTGCAGACATGCAGCAGTGCATATTTGTATGTTTTAATTGAAGTCAGATGTTATTCAAGCTCTGTGTGTGCGCATGTGTGTGCGCATGTGTGTGCATCATGTGTGTGTAAATGTAAAACATATTTTCTCTATTTCTGTCTGGTTGCGTGTTTCTTCAACACATTCCTGCATTTTCTTTGACTGTTACACAGTTTGCGAATGATGGACGGTCATTCGTGTGTGCAGTTATATAGGCATTTTGTGTTTTTATCTGCCTGTTGTGTGTTTGTGTATGTTTTTTTTTTGATGGTAATGTTGGTCACAAGCAGGAATCATTGGTAAACTGCCCGCAGGTGCTGCACGGAGTGTTTGGTTTAGTGGCCAGGAGCTGAATGAACAGTGTTGTGTTGTAAAGTCAAGTGCTCAACATGACACACTCAATGTGACGTCAACATACGTGACACATGTGCAGCAGACTCTTAACATGATTAAAAATAACTACTGTTTCACTTAACATGGCTGTGTCATGACAGCTGAAAATCGCTCATGATTGTTTGACAGTGTTTCTGTATGTTATAAATGATCTGGATCACTGCTGATGTGTCCCTGTGTTTGTTTGCAGCTTCAGGATCTTAACAGTCTGGACCTGCGACACATCTCTGAACTCAACAATGAGACTGTGATGGAGGTGGTGAGAAAGTGTCGAAACCTGACGTCTCTTAACCTATGCCTTAACTGGACGATCAATGACAGGTACTCACACACAATTTTTTGTTCGTTGTTCTGTTGTTCTGGAGAGTGTTGTTTATTTTTGTCATGTGTGATTGAAATGGTTATGTACAGTAGCGGTCAATGGCACTGAGATTTATACGATTAAACATCTCCTTTAAGACACACACACACACACACACACACACACACACACACACACACACACACACACACACACACACACACACTACCTCTGAAGCGTGTCTGATGTTTAAACATGAGGCCGCATCAACGGATCTCATCTGCCAGCATTGAAATGTGTTCTCCATATGTTTGAAATGTGTGTTATGTGTTTGATCTTGTATTGGAGTTTGTGTTTCTGATTATTCACTCATATATCTGTGTGTGTTGAGACGAGAGAATGAGATGCTGGAAAGATAGCGTGATTTCATGGATAAACACAAGCAGAAGATCATGTCTTCAGCCTCATTTCTCAGGTCATGGGAATCAGACATCTTTCTCTAAATCACACACAGTGTTTTCTTCAAGTCTTCACCCGTGTGTGTGTGTGTGTGTGTGTGTGTGTGTGTGTGTGTGTGTGTGTGTGTGTGTGCGCGCGTGCGTGCGTGCGTGCCTGCGTGCGTCCGTCCGTGCGTGCCTGCGTGTGTTTCTGTGTAATACAGAATATTAATACTTCATCCTACAAATCATGATTGTACGGCTGCATCCAGAACTTTTATACTCTACACTTAGATGTGTTGGGCTGGATAAAAACTTCACATGTAAATCCAGGACTTATAAATCACATATCTAACGATAAAGCACCTGGAAAGATAATGTTTATTTTATCTGCTTGTGTAGTTTTTATACAGTGTTTTACTGGAGAAAGTTTAGGAAATAGCTACGTTGGTTTATTGTATGGGTTTATTGTCTCTCTGTGAGCATTAACACAATATTGACTCTATAATCCACTCCAGACAGAATAGAACATTAGTGATTTGATAAATTGTGGATTTATAAGAGATGTTTCCAACAGAAAGTTTCTCACTTTTAACCTGTTATAACAAAGTGATTGATTTCTTTTCTCAGAGAGAGAGAGAGAGAGAGAGAGAGAGAGAGAGAGAGAGAGAGAGAGAGAGAGAGAGAGAGAGAGAGAGAGAGAGAGAGAGAGAGAGAGAGAGAGAGAGAGAGAGAGAGAGAGAGAGAGAGAGAGAGAGAGAGAGAGAGAGAGAGAGAGAGAGAGAGAGAGAGAGAGATGACTTCAATATGTACTCCTCCTAAAAACAAATGCACAGAAATTCAAAACAATAATGAGACCTTATGTGTGCGTCTGTATGTCTTTGTGAGTGTGTGGGAGAGTCTGTTTGTGTGTGCGTGCAATTGCCTGAGTATGAGCGCATTTCTATGTTTTTGTGTGTGCATTTCTGTGTTATTGTGTGTGCATGTTGGTTTGTGTGTGTGTGTGTGTGTGTGCGCGTGTGTGTGCGCGTGTGTGTGCGCGTGTGTGTGCGTGTGTGTGCGCGTGTGTGCGCGTGTGTGCGCGTGTGCATGTATGCTGAAGAGAATATGTATATAATCAGGACCGAATAAAGCGTATGGTGTATTTTAGGGTGATCTGTATAAATATTTCAGGACATGAATATGATAAAGTACTGCACCTCTTCATGTCTAAAGCATCATTCAGATTCATTGAAACACATTTAAAAGTGTAAGTGTGAACAGGTGCAGATTTGATGTCACTCTGGATTACTCTCTGCTTTAGTCTTTCTCTCTCTTTGAAGTGTTGATTTTATTCTGTCTGAACAGTGTATGAATATCGCAGTTTTTACTCTTTCACCTTCGATGATGATGATATGTAGTTCAGGTGATTTGAATCGCAGATGTAGTTTCATCTAAAGTTAAACTTTCACATTTTCTGACACTTTAGTTGAAATACAGAAAGTCACGTTCACCCGGCTAAGCCTCGGATAGATCTCTCGGTGTGTTTGGATGAATGCTGGTGTTGAGAGGTGATGATGATGAAGTTTGCAAGGGTCTCTATTTCTCTCCTTCTCTCTCTCTCTGGCTCAGAGAAGAATAAGTTGTGAAAGCAAAAGTTCTGGTGTGGCCTGCTTTCCAGATAAATATGAATGTGTAGTGTGCAGGGATATACACAAGAGAAGACTAAAATCACTATGATGTCCAGTCATCTTTCATCATAAAACAATGAAAGCGTATAAGAAATGAATATCCTCTCCTCACAGATAAGACAGCTGTGAACGTTTGTCTCATGGTTAACACCCATCCCCATCTTCAGTGAGGATATTTATCACAACACATGGATGTAGTTATGAACATATACACAACATCATCATGCCAAGCACTGTGGGAGTGTGTGTATGCGTGTGTGTATGCGTGTGTGTGTGTGTGTGTGTGTGTGTTCGTGTGTTCGTGTGCGTGTGTGTGTGTGTGTGTGCGTGCGTGCGTGCGTGCGTGCGTGCGTGCGTGCGTGTGTGTGTGTGTGTTTTTGTTGTGAGTTATCCTAGAGACTCAGTGTCATGAATAACTGAAATCATGACCTCATACAGATGAGTTTAAAGAGAGAAAGAATGTCTGTGTCCATCTGTAAGTGTCTCATCTCATACAAAGATTCACACATTGGTCAGGATGTTTAATCTTTTTAAATTATTATTCCTAAAGGATGGTTTTATTTATTTACATTTACATTTATATATTGGCAGACATGTTTATCCAAAGCAACTTCGATTGCATTATACTACACATTTTATTCTGAATATGTGCAATGGGATCAACCCCATACTCTGGCATTGTTAGCGCCATATTCTAACCACTGAGCCAAAGGTCTTCTCTATATATAATTACTTTATCTTTCATGTAATATCTTTACATTGGCAAAAATATTACTTTATGAATCTTTATATTCTAAATGAAATGCCACTTAAGAATTAATATATAAAATAAGAGAAAGAATAAATGATTTGTTTTAGTTTTTTTTTTGTTCTGATTTGTTATGTGTTTTTTAGGTTGGTGCCAGGTTCATTTGTAAGTTTTAATTAAGTTTTGATTCAGTTTCTTTTTTTCTTCTTGTTTTTATTTAAACAGCAAACCATTAAAAAAACTGAACAACCACCACAGATACAGTCTACAAGTACACAACAACATACTTAAATAACAAAATTAAGAGAACAAAACATCCCAAGGGTCATATTAATCTTCAAGGTTTTGCAAAAGATATGTGGTATCCTGAGACCTACATACTTAAGAAAGGTAGTCCATATCTGATTAAACACATCCATTTTCCCTTTGGCCCAATATGTAACACATTCTAGTGAAAGAAAATCAAATATTTATTTGATTATTATTTTTATTAATTTATTAATGTTGATGGTTTGTCAGAGATTTATTTTAGTAAAAAACTCTTACGAGCAGCATAAGTAAGGAGATATCAAGTTTTTGTAAGAAACTTTATTATCTCTTTATTTTCTCTATTTATATTCTTTATAACTTTTAAATTATTATCAGCACACCATACAACAAATAGAGCGCATTAAGGTGACATCCTGTGTTAAATATGAGACTAAGTCTCGCACAGATCTGTACCCAATATGTTTTAATATGTAAACATTTGCATAATGGAGAACATTTTGATTAAATGTATGCCAGTGTAATGGAGTTATTTGGAGACAATGTAAATGTTTAAATTAGTTCTACTACAAATTGATATATTACAAATATTGTTAAATAATTGTTGTCCAGGTATCAATTGACAGCTCCAATTCTTGCTCCCAAATAGCAAAGGTTGCCTCATTATTGACATTTGTTCCTTTCAGAAGGGCTTTGTCACATCGCTTTATAAATGAACTCCTAGACAGATTATTTTGGAACATTTCTTCTGTTTAAGTGGGGCAAGAAGAAAATCCAGGGCTGATATGTTTCTGCACAAAGCTCCTTACATGTAAATACCTGCAGAATTATTTTGGATTTTTTGCCCGTTATGATATATATGAAATCCTCTCAATGTTGTCTCAGGAGGATCTCAGAAGATCTGTTCATTCTTTATCAGATGAGATGGTGAAATGAATATTTGAAGTATCTAATAATAATGTTGAAGTGTCTCTAGTGAGTTATTGTCAGTGTTTCCTTAGTATTCTTAAGTGTTTGTTTAACATGACTCTAATTACCAGCTTCTGTTCAAGACTGGAATTGCTTCTTTAAACTCTTCCTGTTCTTTGGAAAAGTGTAAAGGTTCTTTTTCTCACATGAAGAGATTTGTTGGGGCTCTTGAGCATTGAGGGAGCACAAAGCTCATTTGTGAAAGAGAAGTAAATTAAATGAGTCACAGGTTCAGAAAGACAGAGAGTCACTGGAGAGTTTTATGTGGTTAAAGGTAAAAGTTTTTGAACTCATTAACTTTTCTTTATTTGTCCTTTAAAAGGCAATTGAGAGAATAAACAGAAGATAAATCAACACAAGCAGAAGAGAATGTAATGAGTTTGTAAAGAGTCCTCTCATATTCCTCTTTTATTTAAAATCTTTTATGTAAAATAATTTTTTATCACATCTTTGTGTTTTTTTAACAATTTTATTTTGCACATCTTTCAAATGTCTAAACTATTTCAACGTCCCTCCGGAGAAAAATACACCTTTCGCTTTTGAAAATCATAAGTATGACTTATCATAAATAGATATAAATGTACAAATCAAAAATCAGTCAAGTCAGGTTTTCCTTTTAAAATAATAAATATATATATTATATACAATTACGTGCAGTAATAATATAGGTGTACAGTTTAGGTGTCCACAAAGTTCTCTAAACGTCAGCAGCTTAAAAAGTTTAAGTTGAGAAGATTGAATCTGTAGTGTGGATCAGTTCATGAGTAAATTCAGATTTGTTGAGGAAGATTCTGTGTTTTGAGGGTCCGGATTAAACAGGATTGTTGTGGTCAGTCTGAACATCCGTCCATTACTCGCTTTGATGGCTGACCGCCTCTCGAGAGCTCCGGATGAGATTTAGCAATCGAGCCAGTTTTTTTAGAAAAAGCTTCAGACTCACTCATGGACTGTGTGTGTGTGTGTGTGTGTTTGTTTTTAAAGATGTTGTGTTATGTCGCAGCGGTCAAGTGTTTCATGTTGTAATGGATGAATGATTCTTTTTGTTATGAAACAGGTGAAAAGCTCTAATTCACACATCAAACAATTATAATATTTCTGTTATCAGATTCTTACGTTTAAGTGATACTGTTTTTTTTTGTGTACTATCACTTTAATATGGTGTAGTCATTGAGTTTATAGATGTCATAGTAAATGAAAGTTGTCATGTTTCATATGCTGGGGTAAATAAGGATTTGACAGCAAACACACCTTCTTTAATATTCCATTGACATGACGTCCCAGAACACATGGAGAAAAAATGATGAATCTTGTGTTTGTGCTCCGCTGCGGCCTGTAATACATCTTCATTTCTACAGAGTTATTATAAATGTCACTTAATGAAAAACATCACCGTTTATGACAAATGTGTTTAGCTCTTGTCCCGCAGACACTTAAATATGATTGGACACATTCTTCAAGATTTGATGAAACTTCACTCCTTTCCTTTGACACGAGTTTACAAGTTATACTTTGTTTTATTTAAGAGAGCAGATAATTGTGTTGGTTTGTGTCTTTTGAGGATGAGAGAGGGTTTCACAGGGTTAATAGCCGATGGTGTGACACGCACACACACATTCATGTATTTTTTTACAGGTGATAATAGATGTTAAGATATAAAGCTCTGTTGAGTGACGGGCTATCATGTCAAATGACAGGCTGATAATGTGTTCAGCATTGTAACTGTACTGAAATCAATGACACAAAACCAGTTTACTGTGTGTGTGCAGTTGTGTGTGTGCCGTTGTTTGTGTCAGTTTAATGTCTATGCTCAGAATCATTGAGATGTTTTATTTAAGAAAAATCATTTAGTATTATTAATGAGTTGAAGTGTTGATATCTTACTAAAAGTACTTCATTATATTCATTATAGTAATTGTGCATTGTTTCTGCCCGTTGAAGGTGCTATTAAATACATATCAGTATTGTTTGTTGCATGAAACCGTGCTTTCTGAATCTAGAAATTGTTTTTAAATTTTATGTCAGTCATCAATATTTTGCTTCGTTTATCCAAATATATGACCGTTAATGTGAAATCTATAGATCTGCTTAAAGAGAATTGGGAAGTTTCACAGATCCATTAACATATAGATGAGCTCAGATCTACCAATACATTAGTGAATATGTATTACATTAATATTTAATCATTTTAGTGACTCTAAATTTATATTTCTCCCAAACAAATACAAACATTTATTTTCTTAACCTAACACGGAACGTACAGCAGCAGGTGATGGGATGAAGACTTTTGGTATAGAATCACTGACTCCTGAGGTGCTGAGTGAGTCTGATTACAACAATAGAAATGTAATTGTGTTGAAAAGGTCACAGCAGTTATCTTCAATTAGAGAGAGAGAGAGAGAGATAGAGAGAGTGAGTGAGGGAGGGAGGGAGGGAGGGAGGGAGGGAGGGAGGGAGGGAGGGAGGGAGGGAGAGAGAGAGAGAGAGAGAGAGAGAGAGAGAGAGAGAGAGAGAGAGAGAGAGAGAGAGAGAGAGAGAGAGAGGGAGAGAGGGAGAGAGGGAGAGTGGGAGAGTGGGAGAGGGAGAGAGGGAGAGAGAGAGAGAGAGAGAGAGAGAGAGAGAAAGAGGGAGAGAGAGAGAGAGAGAGAGAGAGAGAGAGAGAGAGAGAAAGAGGGAGAAAGAGGGAGAGAGAGAGAGAGAGAGAGAGAGAGAGAGAGAGAGAGAGAGAGAGAGAGAGAGAGAGAGAGAGAGAGAGAGAGAGACTGTTTTTAATGTTTATTTTATTCTGATCACATTTCTCTCAGTAAGTAAATGGAATGATTTTATTCTGTGTCATATCTGCAGCATCCTCACACCTCATAATTATACGGTAAATTAATAAACTGATTGTCTGTGTGCGTGCGTGCGTGCGTGCAAGGTTATTTTGTTTGCCTTTTGCAGTGTTTTTATTCCAGCATCATCATTCAATAATGTGTTAAATCGCTGCACGTCTTCGGGAGTTTCTGCGGCTTTAGTTTATTCATAGTTTAGTCATGTTTTTTTTGTTGTATTTGTTCTTTAAATTGTTAGTGTATAAATTATACAGCAGCACACTCTGAACATTGACATGTTCTACATTTGTTTTTGATACTACAGTGATAAAGTTTTGATGTTTTGTCGGTCAGGGTTGATGTTGTCACACTGTTATGTTGATTCAATCATGTGGTTTGAAATATCTTGTCCAATCAGATCGGTAACAGTTCTGGTCACGCTTCGACACACTGCTTTTAAAACTTTCCAGAAACTCAAAGCCAGCTCAATGTGTGTACTTGTGTGTGTTTTTTGTGACATCTGCTTTGATGTTGGTTATATGGGATGCTGTTGATTGAGTCACAGTCACATAACCAGACTGCAGATACACAACTTGTGTGTGTTTACACTTGAACTCTCACCTCATTCCAGCCAATCGGATGAGGAGAAACTTTGAATTTATATAATGTTGTTCTTACACCCGATACAGAAAGTGTAAAGGGATTTGTGTGTGCACTGGGTATTTGTGTTGTATTCGTGATTACATTCAGTAAATGTTATGAGTTGTGTTTTAAAGCACACAGACTGAAAACTGAATATTTTTATTTCTTTCCCCTAAACCTATATATCATAGAATTTTTTGTACTTTTCATTATTAAAAAAATAATGGTTTATATGATTTGAAAACCTTTTTTGCAAACGGGGGACTTGTGTCGTATCAAACGCACACACACACATGCCCTCAACACTTTCTATTAAGATGTGACATGTGTCATTGGTTGTCATGTAGAACATCAGTGTTTTTGATGGTTGGTTTGAATACTGCATTGAATCTTTAGTGTTTATCAAAATTATCACTTGACTTCTGTCTGAAAGTAAGAGTAGCAATGAAGCTTCATGTGGGTAATAAAGATGATATTCTTGTGTTAATATTTGTGTATTTGGTGTATTGACTTACAGCATATTAGTGATGGAGAGGTTTGAATAATAAATAACGATGGGCCGCTGTGAATACTGATGATCAGTTTAACAATCATCATCACGAGTCACGGCCCGCGGGGGGACACCACACGTTCATGAATATTTATTTCTCATTATTGTCTCTCTCTACATGTGTTCTGACATGTCCGCAGGTAACACACAAACTCTCACGTGGGGTCATGTATGGAGTTAATATTGTGTGATTTCACACCGGCACAAACATGTGATGTGCCTGTCTAGGTTGTTCATTGTGAAAAGTGTGAGATTAAGATGAAATGTTGAGTTGTTTTTCAACCGATTAACCAAAGTCAGAGAGATAAACACAGAATCTGAATGAGTCAATTCCTTTATAATCACTTCTGGTTCATGTTAATTGCTTCACTGACTCATTGATTGATTTATTTTTCTTAAGTATTTCAATTCACTTCAATTCACTTTTATTGTCACATCACCACGGCACATGTGCCCTGGTGAGTGAAATTCTTAGGAGCTTGCTCCAAAAACAGCGCATTACATGTAACATGTAACATATAGTACAGACATAAGAAAGTGTGCAATATGCACATACATATAGTCAGTACACACAGTGTACTATAGACAACACTGCACAATGTATAGTGTTTTATTGTTTTGATCACTGTGAGTTGTCATTCTTCTGAATAAAACTGTAAAAATGTTCTGGAATTCACAGAAACAAGTTTTGTGGATTCTTTCTTTCACCATTAGGAGAACTTTTATCTGGAAGAAAACATTTGCTCAGGATATTTATGAGCTTGAGAATTTGAAACCTGAAAAAAAGGAATGTTTAAATTGTGATATAAAAACCTTCAGGCAATCTACAGATTCATGCATTAGTCATGTTTATATTATTCCTTCATGATGTTACGGTGAGGAGAGAGAGGAGTATGTTTGTTCATGATAATAGAAAGTGAAGAAACTGTTGGCCAAGAAATATTATAATTCTGAAAATAATCATGAGCGATGATGTTGTCATCTGGATCTGTTGTGTTAAATTTTTGTGTAGTCAGAGATATGTGTGTGTGCACATGCCTACATTTATATTTTGTTTGTTCGGGGGTTGAGGATGTTGTTTGTGAAGCTGTTCAGAAGATGTGATGGAGCGATACAGCTGCTCTCCAGAGACACACCATAGATCCACACATCATCATCATCTTCTCTCTCTCTTTGTGTTTGAGATGTGATGAATGTGATGTTATATCACATTATTATGTGTGTTTGTGTTTAGATCTCAATGGGGATCATGTCAAGTGTTTGTTTATGGATTGTGTCTCTCTGGAGTTTAGCTGTATCTCTCCATCACGTCTCATCATCTACTTAAAAAAGAAACAAATACATTTTCAGCATTTCTGTTGTTTCAGTGTTAAACTAAAAATACACAAAAACAGAACAATAACATGCAGATTATGTTAGTGGCATCAGGATTAAGCTCAAATGAGACTAAAGAGAGAGATTACAGTAGCTCCAACTGTAAAGCACTTCTTGAAAGTAAAGAAAATTCTGTTTATGTGTATATTTATGTGTGTATACTGTGATGTTTTCTGCTTAAACAAACATCAGAATGAGTTTAATTTCATCAATCTGGTCAGTATGAAAGTCATTATAAAAAATAAAAACATAACGTTCTACGTGAAGGCCAGATGTTCATGTGCTTGTTTGTCTCAGACTGAATTTCATAAACAGTGTCAGGTGGATGGAATCTTCTTTTTTTGTGTAAACCGTGACAATGTGGATGATGATGTTTTTGAATTGAAATCTAATGTTTCAGTGATTGAAATTAAATGTGTTTAGTTTTAGTTAAGGAATACACAAATTAACACATGCATTCAAGAAACCAACAGTCTGCTCAGACGTTGTCTAAGATGTTGAGATGTAAAATGATGATGTGACAGCTGACTGCTGATTTATATGATGGAATTGATTCTCTCTTCACACTTGATCTTCACGTCTCAGAGTTTTCGTGGTTGAGCGTTCTGGTGTAATTTAGTCATTATATCTGCAGTTTAAACAGAGATGTGTTTAATATCCTCATGGTCCAATCAGAATACAGGTACTCTACCGTGACATCTGGGTGAACCTCATGATGTTGATGTTACTGTGAGTTGAGCTTTTTTTTTGTTTGGTTAGAGTTGTTTGTGAGAGGTTCTGCAGAGTTTTTGTACTCTGTTCAGTTGTCCTTTCAGTCTTGTTTGAGAACATCACAGTTGTGCAGAAGACCTTATCTCACATCCTAATATATGATCTGAATCTGGATTTGATAAATTAAATCCAAGCAGATTTTTCACATCTGCTAAAGTGTTAATGTAGTGTTAATGGATGTGTGAATCGTGTAGATTTTCTTCGTTAATCTAAGGAAACACTTCAATCAATCAATCTTTTCAGAAGGGTTTTGCTTTTTTAACAGAATGTCAAAACCAAACTGTGAACTAAACTCCTCATGACACAATGTTCTGTATAGTATAAAGTAGAATTGTGAGAAACTGAGATAGACTGCACACAGCAGAAGCATTTATCTATCATAATGGCACTAAATATATATTTATTTTTATGGAAATGTTATTTCACCATTGTCACAGCCATTTTTAAAGGGAGTATGTGACTGTTTCTCCAGTGACACAAGAATAGAAGATATTTTGAAAAATGTCTCCGTGGGTTTGTGTTCATACGATAGAAATCGCAGAGGTTTGATTACCAACATTCTTCAAAATATGTTCTTATGTGTTCAGGGGAAGAAAGAAAATCATATAGTTTTGTGAATTCTTTATTAATAAAGTGTGACTGTAATGACAGTATTCTCATCATCATTACAGTACTAAAGTGCACAATTTACACAATGAACACAATTTAAAACATCTGCTAATGATTTACACATGAACTGAACTATATCACGCTTAATTGATGTGTGTTTATTTGTTTGTGTTGTGTTGTAAGTGTTTGCAGTAGTGTGAAAGAGAAGAGGGAGATGTGATTCTTCAGCGTTCGAGTTCTCATGTAGAACAAATCTGAGCAAATCCTGCTGAAATTGAAAAGTTCTGCCCGACATCGGGCCATGAATTACTTTATTAGCATCTTAGAAAATCCACTTTTAAATCCATTTTTGGTGGGAAATGACTTTGTGAGAAAAGATACTTTACACGCTTTTGATGATGTAGATTTAAGCTTCTCCACAGATGCGCTGGGGGAGCGATGCTTAAAAATAAATGCCTATTTTCAATTTTCAACTGAAAGCTTTTTTTCTCAAATTAGACACGTTTGATAGCAGAGGCTTCTACATATTTCCAGTCCTGCTGAGACTCACAGGCATGATTTGTATTGTGTTTGTCGAGTTGAGATCAGGACATTTGTGTTTTAAATTCCTCATCATGTTCTTGACGGATCTTCTGTTCATTCACAATAAAAGGACACACAGAACTTTGTTTCATCATTTAATCCTCAGCTTTGTTATTTTCTTTCATTCAGTGACATGTGCAGCTCTCTCTCTCTTTCTATGTGAATTTTTCTTTAGCATTTTCCTGTTTAAACAACAGCGTTACTGTTCAAGTCTTTTACGGTGGTTTTATAGACACAACACAAGACATTCTTCTGGAACAGTCTTTAGATTTTGGCTGGATCCATTTTTAAAAACCCATAGAAACACATAAATCTGTCTCTATATTAGTATATGCACACTGTAAATGATTTGATATAAAAGCCTGTGGGTAAAAGAATATTTAATATGAATTGAGTGCAATTGATGCTCACTGAAGCCTCAAGTGTGTTTTTATCATGTTCGCTTTGTACATATGTTCTTTATCTAAGACTAATATATCAGCTTGAGTTTCAATGTGTTTAATCGGTCCAAACGCCTTCTTTGTCTATTTATTTTTGTATCTTTATAACATAAAAACCTTGTTTCTTTTAATATGACAATTTAATATTTCAGTGTATATTATTTGCATGAACGAATAATCTCACACCAACTTTTGATCAATTCTCCAATAGTCTGTTTTCTGCAAATTTGTGATGGAAGGATGACTCTGTTGGAGATTCATTGTTTCAATGTTTCTCCAGATGGATAAAGGGACACCTTAACACCGTCCAACATTTTTGGTTTTCCTACAGTTGTAGTCAATGATGCTGAAGTGCAGCAGATTCTCCAGCAAGTGCGTGTGCATGTCGGACATGATGTATTTCTGATGTCTTTTGTCCTGCATGAGAGAGTTGGAGATGTGAAGATCCTCTTACACATATATGTTCTCATATGGCCAACTGTGGATTTATTACAGCGCTTAGTGTGTCATGAATAATGCCCCTCTGTTAGTTAACGCTGAGATTCATGGTTAAGATCTCTCATGTTTCTGCAGTTTACTGCACTTTAAAAAGCTTAAATCAGATATTGATTGTTCAGTGATCTGAGAGTTTTCAGTGTTTAGGATTTAATTACTTTCATTTATTTATTTATTTGTTTAGTTTGTTTATTCTACATTTCAGGTGTTCTTTTGCTTGTAATAGATATATTTTTAAATTTACTTTTGTTAGAATCACTATTACATAGCAGTATATCCACATGAAACTCATAAGACATCATCAGTCACACTTATACATCATTCCCTTGAGTTTATTGTATTTTACAGTATGCTGGTCTGTGGTGTTCATGATAACAGCTTCCAATAGTTCAGTTTTTCATGCACATAATGGGATTGTGATGGAATCTCTGGAAGAGAAGTAAGAATATTTCACTTGATACCTCTTTTCTCAAGTGCTATAAAATCTCTAAAATCTCTATTAAAGCTCTTTTTAAGATGTAATAAGAAACATTATTTCAAGTCTATTTTGGATTCTATCCACTGACTTTGACTTTAAAATCTGTGAGGTAGCAGTTGCCTGTGTCACATCTAAACTCTCTTTACATCATTATCTGGAGTTTTAAAAGTCTTTCAGATGTCCAGTAGTGTAAATAAATCATTACGGTAAACCTTTAGATGGCTAAAATAAGAGTTAAAGCATTAAATATCTTTCTTAATCCATCTTCAGGCTTGCGTTTGGTTTTCTGAAAGGAGGTTGTGTGAAGTGTTTTTATTGGGAATGGTTTGTAAATCATGAGTGTTAAAATGTGCGTCTTTATGGAGTGAATAATCTCAGACAGTTTGTCATTTAATCTGTGCCAGCTTCATCTGAGAGTCCAGGAGAAATGTGTTTTCATTATTTAACAAGAAGAAGAAAGAGATTTTTATAGAAAACTTTCCTTTTTACTAGATCATGTCCTGTTGAGAAAGCCAAAAACTCACTTTCGTTCAAACTTGACATTTGTTAAAGTTAGAAGCTAACAGATGTCAGAGCAAAAAAAACTTACATGCATTTTATTAATATTACTGTTAGAGGTGTGTAGTTAATCATAATTAATTGTAATTTTAAATTTTTGCTTCCAACAATAATGAAAACAAAATATTTGAGGTTGAAGAACATTATAAATTAGGTAATTTATTTATTATTTTTAGTAATTTTATTTATATTATAATAATTAACAAGGCATACTAACAAAAATAAATAATAAAAACAACCATATTCTTAAATAATTTGTAGTAATAAAATAGTAATATTGTTTATAATGTTTATCATAACCTGTGTTATCAAAGTGTGTTGAGTAATTGCATAAACCATTAATGATCTCAACATGGGGATAAAACTTTTGATTATAATTTGAGTCATAATTTAGCAGCCTATACTATAGATGCAACCATTTTTGTCAACGTTTATTATAAACACTTAATGTAAAAATAATTAAAATAATGTAAAATGGATTAAAATAGCAATAATGAATCGTTTAATTATGTTTTGATCGCATCACTTGACATACATGCACACACACACACACACACACACACACACACACACACACACACACACACACACACACAAAGCCCTTGCTCATTAAAATAAAACAGTCAGCAATTAATAATACAATAATAAGAGTTTCAACCCTCGCAACCTGAAGTGTGACATCCTTAGAGACATCATCCAGACAGATAGTAACATAAACAACATCAGCTTTTTTTAATTAAACACTGTTACACATTCACTTCACAATAGGATCTTATATCATCATGATGGTATACAGAACTGTAGAAACAAATCAAATAAATCATGTGTTTCTCTATGTAGTTATATATGTCCATGTGCATGATTCGTACAGGTGCATAAGGTTCTTAACAGGGATGTCATAGAAGAATAAAATAATGATTCAGGTCTTTAAAGAATCATTTCTTTTTTATCTTTTTATCATGTGAACCACCCTTGTTAATAGGGCTGCAGGATTATGACAAAAATCATAATTGGCGATTGTTGACCTTGATATTGTAATTGTGATTATTATTGCGGATGAATAGATTTTACAAATGAGTGAAATGTTTTTGAACTTTATTAATCCTCAACATCCAAAATTAAGTAATATAATGTAAATAACAAGTATTTATAGTAGTTATGTTGATCGAATAACTTCAATTAATAAGTGTTACATGTATGTGTAGTGAACGTAATTCTTGTAAATATTCAACAGAGAGCAGTTCTTTCTTTTTTCTTATATTAAAACTGTTTAGAGAAGCACATTGTCTCAAGTCTTGCATAATCAGTAAATATAAATACTCTTATTGTGTTGTGTGTGTGTGTGTCTGTCTCTTTTGTGATAATTGCTTTTTTATATGAAACACTTGTTTTTGTTGTTATCTTAGGGGTTGTTTAATTGAAGATGTAGAACTCTCTGATGCTTTTTTTTGCAAACAAATTCATACAGTATACATTGAATTACAGGAACAACAAAATACGCTGTCATACAGGTAAACCTGAAACTAAATTAAGTTTAATTCAATGATTTTCTCCTATGATGTTACCTGACATCACACATAAAGACAGAGAGAGAGTTCTTGTGTCCTTGATGGTCTGTCCTGCGTCTCACGCTGTCGAGCAGCTCACTGACCGATGAGGTCACAGCACTGGACATCTGTGGAGAGATCTGATTGGCTCTGTGGCGTGTCAGGTGTCAGGAGTTCGTCTACACATGACGTTTGTTTGTGTGTGTCATGACAGCTGATGGGTTTATTATTGTTTTCTCACCGATGTGTGACAGACAACACAACACACACTGACCCATGAAGTGACCCTCTAGTCTCTCTGTCGCGTCTGGTGTGGGGATGAGCTCATTCTGTCTTCAAGTTTGTGTTCTATGTGAAGATCTGTGTGAAGTTCTGTGTGAAGTTTGCTGAAGATCAGAGTACATTTTCAGAGATGATGGTAGAATTAACAGTGCTGTGGTGTTGAGTTTCTTTAGTTGTCTAACGATTAGTATGGTGTCTCACCAACAGTAGTTCTAGTTCATATATATTCTCTCTCTTGCTGTTTGATTTTCTTCATCATTTTATTATTTCAGTATAGGAGCACAGAAATGATAGATCACGACTGTCATTGAACAGTTTATTGATCAATTGTTGACTCAATTTAGCTGTTTATAAGAATTAGACTTAAGATTTTTCTTACGTCCTCTCTCTCTCTCTCTCTCTCTCTCTCTCTCTCGCTCTCACTCTCTCTCACTATTCCTCTCCATTGCTCGCCCGCTTCGGCTCTCAATCTAATTGTCTGACTGTGGAGTGTCTTTGTTGTCATGGAAACTACTTTAATGGTTCTTTATTGGACACCACCGCCTTGAGTCATGGTTGCCTATGGCGACACAGAAAGGGAAATTAGCAAAGATGAGTTGGGTGATGCTTATTTCAAATCACTGACTAGGAATAAAGAAAGACAGACAGTTTTTTATATAACATAAGAGACGGAAACGCAATAAACGTCTCGTGAAAATTTTGTATACACTTTTTATTGTGTGCGTGCCGAACATCTGAACATGCTTGAGCAAAGAAAACCATTCAGTTAACATGTGATTGACAACAGAAAGGAACAAAATCTTATGTGGTTGTATGAATAAGTGGATCACAGGAAGATATTTTGAGAAATGTTGTTCAGTGGTTCTGTGTTCATACATTGGAAGTCAATAAACTTTTGTTTGATGATCCACATTTGTCAAAGTAATTTCTTTGTTCTGAAGAAGAAAGATCCTCAAACAGGTTTGAGTAAATGATAAACGATTCCTCATTTTTCTCCATTTCAGACAGAAAGTCATCTTGCAAAGTATCTTCTGATGTTTCACATGAATGAAACCGAAATGTTGAGCTGTTTAAAGTCTAAGATAAATATCTAGCGGGGTCATTTCCTCACATAAGCGTTAATAAAAGTGTGTGTGATGAGTGATGACTGAACATGTCAATTGTAATTGGTTTCTGCTCGGGCCGGTGGTAACAAGCTCTCGTGAGGAACGCTTGACGCCAGCAAGCGGATCTAAAGCTCAGATGAAATAATGACACGGAGATGATTCTCAGAGTTCTTCTCATGTTCTTGTGCTGGCGCCAGATGGGCCGCAGTCATTTATCTCTGAATCGGATCAGGTCGCTCTCGGGGTAAAGTGCCCGGAACACAAACAGTTTTTGTACATTAGATTTTGAATGTCTTCATGAGAGCGTCTTTTAAATGAAACATTAGAAATGAGAGGCTTGTCTAATTCAATAAACATTTCAACATTCTGAGATGACATATATCATGGAAGAGAGCTGCTCAATTCTATTCTATTCTGCAACTCTTGGTTGAAGCATCATGTTTCTCATGAGCCTAAATGGAGTCATTGAGTTTCTTTTGTTCTGTGAACTTATAATGAAAAATGTATGCGTAAAAATATTTCTCCATTTATTTATATTTCTGTATTGTTTTGAAGACAGTGACATTAGTGATGGAACACATTAAACTAAAGTAGTTTCACATGAAATAATATCACAAGTCATATTTTATTCACAGCAGGTGCAGGTCAGATCTAAAGCTCACTTCTGATAATTGAAGATATGTTCGTGAATAAATGTGAAGAATTCAGGAGTTAATGTATGTATGTGTAAAACAGGGATCACAGAGAGGTGTGTTAAATAAGATGGTTAAACACTGATCTCTGATCAGGGTCTTTTGACATGTCATTGAAGTGATGCATTAGTAGTTTTGGCACGGAGGCTTTTCACTTAAAAGCCACTTTATTTTTTAATCAGAGTAGATTCAATTAAATTATTCATTTTCTTCTCAAATGCTTTTGAGATGCAGATGCAGAGAAGAAAGTGTTTTCTGAAGGGCTTTACAGTATACAGTGTGTGTTTATTTAAGTGTTTATTCACCATCTGATCTTGAACTTGTTCTGTCTCTTGTTTTTATTTGACAGGTGTGTTGAGATCATTGCTAAGGAGGGTCGGAGTTTAAAGGAACTCTATCTGGTGTCCTGTAAGATCACAGATCTTGGTAAGACTTAAATGTGCAGTATTGTATTACTCATCACTACTTGTCTGTGTTTACACAAATACACAACACAAAACAACACATGGGTCTTCTGTGGTCATTCTCTCATTCAGGTTACAGATTACTGCTGTGACAGATGTCTGAAAATCATTCTGTTTTGCATGTATAAGAAAAAGTCAATTTTTGTAATATTATATAACTGATTAATATATGAATATTAACAATTAGGAAATAATATTAATCTTATACTTTTATATAAAAAAAATATGATTTCTAGTACTATCATTTCCAGGTTACACTGCTGTAGTATAATCTTTGGGTTTTATTGAAGGTGTTTTTGATTTAGCTCACCCACAGCATGCGGTCACTGAAATGTGTTGGTTTTAGGTCAGAAAATGAGATCAGGCTCATGTTTGTGTTGAGTTTGTGCCCGAAAACTGACCACATCTCAGAAACATACAGTCATTCCTCCATCTGTCCCATACACAGCATTACAGACGTCATAACATCAGACGTGTCACTTACAGTCTGTGAGCTGTAAAAACATAAATTTGGCCCATAGACACCCTGGAAAAACTGTGTCATGTCTTTCCAGCATGAAGGAATGTCTGATGTGTATGATATGTTTTTCTGTTTGTGTCCATGTTCAGTTTAATGCTGAATACAGGTAGGAATTTGAAGTTTTGACATGATGAGGTCACACTGGGCAGAGCTTACACATGTCACACGACAAACAGTGTGTGTATTTTATTTCCAGCGCAGTATGTGTTATTATTGAACACACATTATTAAGTTCTAGGTAAATATTTTATCTTTTCTTAATAAAACTCTTTAAAATGTTTGATACAGAACATCCCATGTGTCTGGCCGAGCGAGCGCTGACCTCAGCAGACTCCAGCGGTCCAGCATTGATAAATAAGCAGAACATGAAAACAAAACACTACTGATGTGCATTAAAGATGTCCTCACTGTCTCATTATATAAGATGAATCACACACACACATGATATATCTGTAGAGGAACCTCGGGCATCTCCGGCTCCTCTGAGACATGCTAAAAGACTCTTAATAGAATGATTGCTGGATTTCTAGGCGGGTCTTGATAAATTGTATCATAGATTTTGCATCAGTTGTTGGTCTCTGTGAGCATCTCTGTTGTGTGACCAATATTAAATCATTATTAGGTGTAGAGGCGATTGAGATCTTTCTCATGTTCTCTTACGGGTTGTTTTGTTTTTAATGATCACATTTAATGCACAGTTGTGAAACTATCAATAGATTTAAAGTTGATGTTGTCTGGATATTGATGTATATTATTCTGGCTTTAAAGGACGGTCTGATCATTATGATTTGTATTTGATAATCTGTAGTGAAGTCATGTGTTTGCATTTATTCACTTCATTATGACACACTGATGTGATGTCTCGTTTGGTCTTGTGTAATGTACTTTAATATTGTGTGAGTGTAGTGTTTATAGTTGTATGTGATGATGGTGTGTAATATTCTCTCTGACAGCAGCATTATTGCTCTTCACTATTTAAAACGGAAATGGGCTTCAGAGGATTCATTATTACCTCATCTCAGCTCTGACCCCAACAGTCATAAAAATCATTCTGTAATAATTCTTTTTACGACATTGAAAATTCATAACTTTTCACTGGCGTCCTGAAGGGCAAATAAAACGCACATTGTGAACATGTTATATCAGTGACACAGAGTCTCTGCTTTTCCAGAGTTAATGTGTCTAAAATCAAAGTTAACACGGTATCACAATATCACACACGCATATATGCACACAGACACACACAAACACCTGTCTGTCTTTATGTTCATCTGTTGATTGTTGATTCAGACATATGCTTCTAGTTTACATGAAAGAATGATTTTTGTGTTTATGTTTTGAGATCAGCTGATGTTGTGTTGTTGTGTAATGTTGTAAAGTAAATGTGTTTGATTGGCAATTGTTAAGAGTACCCACAGGATGTAATAAGCTCAGTGTTGAGGTCTTTTACTGCCGCTCATATACACACCAGTTTCTTATTATTCCCCATGTGAATAATGTGCACCGTTCTCTTTTATGTGCCTGCGGTTTTATATTCCCCTGGTTTGTGTGTCTTTGGTGTTGAGAGGATATTGCAGAGATATTTCATGAGTGACTCGTCTCTGTGCGGCTCTTCATGATTTTATAAGCTTTAAACAGGTGTGAACTGCAGCTAAACGCTGAAACACTGAACGTTTCTGTGAAATTAGGACTGTGTTTTTTCGCTTCTCTCGCTCTCTGTGCAGTGCGGTATGGTGTGGTGTGATGGTTGGTTGTGACAGTGTGTGAGCGGGTGTTTAATGGTTTAGAAACCCTGCTGTGCAGCGTGAGACCAGAGAAACGCACTGACAGTGAAAGAAAGTTTCACACTCACGCTGGATTATAACCCCGTCATACAGAAGAATAGAATACACTTTCCTCATGAGATGTGTCTGACAGGCCGTGAGGGATCTCGCACCTCTAATTCTTCTTGAGTTTTTTGGTGAAGGTGCAGATTTTATTCATGAAACATTCAGAAAGTTTCCAGCGTCTCCCAGAGTTACGGGATTCTTTCAAACTCTCACCATTAGCCGAAGAAATCCAGCGCTCGTGAAATCTGTGTGTACACATGTGCTCGTGATATTAAATGTGTGTGTGAGTACAATGTTACACACACACTTCCTACTGATATTAAAGACTATCAGGAGAGTATTACACAATACAGAAGATATTAAATAATATATATAATACAGTGCAGTCAAAATTTAACTTGGATTAATGTTTATGAGGATTAGTGTTGATCCGTGACCGATGTTTACATGAATATAATATTATTATTTTATGTTATGATGTTTAAATGGCTCGATGACAAAATCATTGTATTAAACATACAATCATGTCCTGTTTCCTCACTTCTCTGCTGTGTTTATGTCGATATTTGTCTATTTAATAATTTTAAAATTCCGCACACTTATCTATAGCTTGTCATTTCCTCCTCTCAGATGTTTTCTTGTTGTTTGAGCTGATTAAAATAGAAAAAAAGCACACAACAGTGAGTCATTGTGACACAAACATATAAAAATAAAACGGATGGTTGTGTGCTATGTGATGTTAGTGTAACCTTGCATGTGTGAGCTCACAAAACCCATCACTAAACTCCTGATCCGCCCGATCCGCTGTGACACCGAGCGCACTCTGAATGATGATGTTCCTAACCAATTAAAGTTCAGCTCGGGTCCGGCCGGTCCCGCTGTCAGCATTCAGAGCCGCTGAGATGAGTCCACAGCGGCATGACGTGACAGCACTTCAATTACACCTGACACTCTACTGAGAGAACACCAGAGTCTCCAGAGCAACACTACAGATGTCTGTGAGCTTTATTAACCCCTAAAACACACACACACACACACACACACACACACACACACACACACACACACACACACACACAAAATAAAGTTTCTAAAATCAGGACAGAGTGAAGGACAGTAACTGTAACAGACTGCTTCTCTTGTTTGTTCATGAGATGTCTTTAATATCTCATTTTTTTCTTCTTGACGTCAATGAGATGCAAATGTGCAAATCTTTGCTTAACTATCCATAGTGTAGCAGATATTTCTCTTGACAAAATAGTCAGAAATCTGACTAATTTGATCTCTTTATTTCTCTAGAGCAATTTTGAGAAAAAAATTGAGAGCTTGTTACTAGAATAAAACATTGTGTGTGCGTGCGTGCATGCGTTGTGTAGATGTTGTGTGTTTGATGTGATTATAAATGGGGTTGTTCTTGTAAGTGAATAAAGTGTATTTGTGATGTAAGGCCTGGAGGTTGATGTGTCATCACGTGTCAGATGTTTGTTTCTGTTCTTTAATATTATCAGCTCATGTCGGTCGGAGTGAGAGAGACAGAGAATCTCATTAACTGTGATGACAGATGATGGTTTCTTCTCAATAATCTCCTCACATGTTCATTTATAATCTGTATCCTTTCCTCAAGTGAACAGTTTGTGCACTCTTCAGTCTTGAGTTCTGCTCTTTTCTTTATTTAAAGACTTTCATTGGAGATAATCAATAATAAAGATGTTTACTGATGTAGAATATGTGTATGTTGAGTTATAGACGTCTCATGATGTGGATCTTGGTCTTGTGATGTAGTGATGTGAATGTCTGTCAGCTCGAGCTGTATCTGGTTGTTTTAATCTCTGTCCTGTGTCAAACGGCCTGAAAGCAAGATGTTTCGACAAATATTAATTTCCAGGCAGCTGTTTTTCTCCATATCAGCTCTTTAAAGCTCACAGCTGAGAATGTTTTAAAACACAAAAGAGAGCAGTCCGTTTACTGTTTTCATTCAGGTCCTGTGGTGTGGACTGTTAGGGACAAAGATTATGATCTAGAGGCGTTTCTTCTGTGGGTTATGTTGGAATTAAAATGCTGGCTTATGTCTGCTTACATCACAAAGGTGTTCAGTCCGGACCACAAGATGATTTTATGTACTATTATTACAAAATAAAAAATTTGCTCTTATAGAAGAGACGAGAAAGATTAGCCCAAATGCAGCCAGAGGAAGGAGGAGGGTCGGATTGGACACCCTTAACATCCAATTGGTCACCATGGGTGCCATCCCTAAAATTGGATTCGCTACTGTTGTTGATTGACATCTGAATTCACTGAGAAATATTCCACCAGCATTGTGTTTAAAGGAAGTCTCACACTTCAGCCTTGGGTTTAGGTTTCCTGAACGTTTTTTTTATTTGTGTTTATTTTTCTTTGTAAATTAAAATTCGGCTATCCAAAGAGATCATGGATGACATATTAGAGATCCGTACCCAGGCACACCTAGGCTGACCGTTTCATCTATGACTGTCTCTTGTAATGTTGTGAAGCATCACTCTGTTGTCGTCTTCTAGTTTAAATCTTACGTTTAAGAAAGGCCTGTTATTCTGATGAACCCATCCCCGCATTTACTGATCATTTTAAGACCTGCGTCCAGTGGACGATTCCTGATCAAGAACGCAATGTTTCTCATCAGGAATGCAGTGTCGTTTGGAAGTTCCAAGACTTGACATCCAAATGAAATAGTTTGAATCAAATTCAATTATTAATTGCAGTTTTGTTCACGGTTTGTATTGCAGTAAAACTACAAAACTTAATCATGTTTTATTATGTTTTCGCAGAAGGGTAGTGGTAGTCACATTTCATTCATAGAATTCTGTTGAGGTTATGAATTAAGGTACTTGATATTTGAAATAATTTGTAATCAACAATCCAGACATTTTTGCTATGGTTAATTCCAATTGGGCCCTCACCTTAAAATTAGTTTGATACCGCTGGTGTAAGAAGTCAGTGCACATGTTTTGGTTTGTGTAACACTGAAGCTAAGCTTTCTGATATGAATATAAGACCTTATATCATTTTAACACAGATCCGTAACCTTTCATTACTTCATCTCACCTAAATGACCATACACGCATGCACACACAGTGATATCACATCAAGCATTATTGAATTATATTGCAAGTTACTATTACAAGTTATCACATTTCTTATTTAACACGCAACACTTTTATCTAAAATCCCTTCATAAATAACACACAGAGTGTTTCTCTTAGTAATATACCAAAATCCCCTGCATTGTCACATTCAGCTCTGACTTTCCTTCTCTCACATCATCCAAACACCTCCAGATGTTCCACATCATCTCCTGGCCTAGTTTCTGTTTTACTCCTCTAAACATTCTGTGAGATCCTTTGAAACTGTGGATTAACAAAATCCAAAATCATACGCTTATCATTTGTAATATTTTTATGTGCCATGAGTGTTTTCTTGATTTGAGTTCTAAATGATGTCAAGTTTAATTGGGCTTCCAGGTCAGAGGTCAGACAAGAGAAGTGTCATTATTACTGTATGTAATGTGTAGTGTTGAGATTTGAGATTCCTTGCAGAAGAGATTCATGACAGATCAAGATGTAGCAGAAACACTGACCTTTATCACTGGTGAGCACGCGCACACGCACACGCACACGCACACACACACACACACACACACACACACACACACACACACACACACTCCCACGGACTGTCGTCATTAACCTTTAACTCCTTATTTCTCTTCACTTCAGAAAGAATTGTAATATAAATCACAGAATTAGCAGATATACTGCACACATGTGATCGAGATGTTTGTGAGTTCACTTGTGTCTTATGTGAAGATTCTGCTGGAAGATTTCACAAATTTTTTTGATGATTGATTTTGATGAATGTGTGTTTTGCGATGTTTGAAGAAGTTTTGTGTGGTTTAATATTCAGTGGTTTGATGGATTACATTATTGTCACCTTCATGTGATGTTGTTTGTGAATGGCTTTTCTTAACGAAGCGGTTGCTAGGGTGTTATGAGCAGTTGCTAAGGTGCTATGAGCAGTCATGTGATATGACTCAAGTGGTTTAACGGATACAGTATCAAAAACACTATGATACTAAACTAACACAATGAGTTTGTATGATCGTATAATAGACACTAGCATACACAGTGAATGTCACTCACCAGGGGGCAGACTTGCTCTCTCTCTCTCTCTCTCTCTCTCTCTCTCTCTCTCTCTCTCTCTCTCTCTCTCTCTCTCTCTCTCTCACACACCCTCTATCTATCTATCTATCTATCTATCTATCTATCTATCTATCTATCTATCTCTCTCTCTCTCTCTCTCTCTCTCTCTCTCTCTCTCTCTCTCTCTCTCCCTGTCACACCATCTATCTATCTATCTATCTATCTATCTCTCTCACACCCTCTATCTATCTATCTATCTATCTATCTATCTATCTATCTATCTATCTCTCTCTCTCTCTCTCTCTCTCTCTCTCTCTCTCTCTCTCTCTCTCTCTCTCTCTCTCTCTCTCTCTCTCTCTCTCTCTCCTCTCTCTCCTCTCTCTCCTCTCTCTCCTCTCTCTCTTTTGCTTTGTCACCAGAGTGGACTCCATTAGTGTAATGACTTTTAAATTTATGGTAAAGGTGCAGCAGTATTATAATGGGGAGGGGGGGGTTAAATCAATGACTGTTTCCTGTGCTGCTTTTAGCCCTGACCAGCACTGTTACTAGATCAGATGACTGTCACATATGACTGTTTATAATATTCACCACGGCTCATGGACACATATGCTTAAACTGTGTACTTTGCTTTGATGTGTGGCATGTTCTTTATTTGTGTGTGTGTCTGTGGGTGTGTGTGTATCTGTGCGTGTGTCTGCGCGTGTTTGTGCATGAGAGTTCAGAAGCATTAGTTACTGAACTTAGCTTTAGGATTGCAGTGGAAGTATATTTAATACACACACTTTTCACCACATGAAAACAGTTTTCTTTTAATTAAGTGAAAATGAGGTTTTAAATGTGCAAAACAGAGCCAGTTAAAACACGTTTTACATTCACACAGAGTTTGTTATATTTGCGTCATGGACTAATGGAGTGATATATCAGTGTCTGACACTAGAAGATTTCTTTCTCATAAAGCTGATGGAGTTTGTGCTGGCAGTCAAGTGTACGTGTCGCTCTTGCTTTTGTTATCTGTATGAAGTCCAGTGTCTCAGAATCTTTTTTTATGTCCAGTATTGAGTAATTTTTATGAAAATATTTTTTTTGACTCCTGCCAGTAATCATCAGAGATATGTAACAGAATATTCTGGAGCGGATGAAAAGCAAAACATGAATTAAAAACAGAATAATAATGAGAAGAATGTGAGATGACTGTGAGTCCATCCCTGTTGACCTGTTCCTTCTTTAAATGATCTTGTCTGGACTGAATCCTGAGCAAACAGTGTGCTTGGTGTATGCGTTGAAACCCAAAGATCTCGAGATCTTTCATGTCTTACAATAGTTCACATTTTTATATTTTCTGTTCATAGTACCACATTTTTCGTGTTTCGGTTTAGTATCAAATAAATGAAAGGCACAACACAAAAGTTCAAAATAACACAAAATGTATTGTCCTCACCTGACCACATAATGTGATGTTATTAATGTGAAGTGTAGGATATCTAAAATACAATTGAGTACATCATATTTTATTTTTTACTTATGTTAACTTATGTTTACTTATGTTTTATAGTTTATTTTTTTTCCTAAGTTCGTATGTATTTGCCGATTAAATGTATATACTGGATTGCTACTTACAAGATTTAGGGTTTTATATTTTTATAAACCCAGACAATTCCAATTTTTAATATGTTTAATTAGCTTTTGCTTTAAGAATTCCTAGCATAATGTAGTTTTGTTTCCTTTTATTTGTATATAGTTATATTATGTATTTTTTGTATTATTTGTTATAATATTTCCATTTGTATAATATTGATATTCAGCTTCCGTACATATTTTTTTCTAGTTTAGTCCCTTGTTATAATTTACTTGTATTATTAATTTTATCTGATGCATCTTAATAAGTCGGTAAAAGGTTTTGTCTGTTCTGGTGTGATTGTATGATATGCAGGTGTTACTATTGTTGAATCTCTCTCTCTCGCTCACAGTATTACTGAAAGCCCTTTAGTCATGCTATACATGTGTGATTGAACAGACATTTCAAGCCATGTGATCGTCTGAGCTTCACACAAAGTCCTGCAGATATGAACCACGGTAGGAAGAAACCTAATGGACCTGATTGAAAGCCCAGCTGTGTGTGTGTGCGACCTGGAATCAAGCTTTTATCTGCTACATTTACCCACCGCTGGGCGAGAGAGCTCAGCCCATTCATCTCTCTCTCTCTCTCTCTGTGTTGAGTTTGTGTGTTGGTGTGACAGTGAAGTGTAAATGACCCTCATTCATTGTGTTAAATGTGTCAGTGTTTGTAATTGTGTTTCATTAACACACTGAGATTCTGGCTGTGATCTGACAGAGACTGAGTGAGACAGCGTGAGATCATTTAAAGCGTTTGCTGAACTCAACGCAGTGTGTTAAATCTAATGTTATTCTGTTTATCATTCACACGGACAAATTGCCTCCTCTGCTGTGTGTGTGTGTGTGTGTGTGTGTGTGTGTGTGTGTGTGTGTGTGTGTGTGTGTGTGTGTGTGTGTGTGTGTGTGTGTGTGTGTGTGTGTGTGTGTGTGTGTGTGTGTGTGTGTGTGTGTGTGTGTGTGTGTGTGTGTGTGTGTGTGTGTGTGTGTGTGTGTGTGTGTGTGTGTGTGTGTGTGAGAGAGAGTGTGAGAGAGTGTGAGAGAGTGTGAGAGAGTGTGAGAGAGTGTGAGAGAGTGTGAGTGTATGATGATCTAGCAGTTCTGTGTTTGTGTTGGGTGTGTGAGTGCATGAGTGCATGGGTGGGTGGGTGCATATTTGTATGTGTGTGTGTGTGTGTTTTGTTTGTGTGTGCGTGTATGTGTGCACGCATGATGTTGTAGCAGTTCTATAGCAAACAGAAGTGTGTTTTTGTTGTGTACATATGTGTGTGTTTTGTGTATTTAGTGAGTGTCTGTGCATGAGTGCGTGCGTGCGTGCGTGTGTGTGTGCGTGCGTGAGATGTTAAGGCATAGGAATGTCATTTTGATTTCATGAGGTGTTTGGAGTGAATGTGAATGTTAGCAGAGAGTTCCTGCAGCAGGTCTTTATTCTTTAGAAGTGTATCAGAGCGTGTCTGTCTCTCCGGTCAGCAGGGGTCAGATCTCTGGACAATAGACCTGATCTCAGGACACATCCGCTGAAGAACAAAGAACACAAGAGGCTTTAACATCAACACTGTCTTCACATCTCCAGAGTAACACCATTGAATATAACAAACAATATTCCAAACAGGGAGGGAGCTTCATCTCGGCTGTAGTTGTTCTTGTCATGAGTTGTTAAGTGTGACCTCTTGACCTCCTGTGACACACACAAACAGCTGTAGAGTCCGTGGTGAATGTGTGCACTGCTGCGTTTCGTCTGAGCGTCCGGCACAACATCTGTGATCTCATCCTCAGACGGGATGATCCCAGAATCAGAGGCCGGTGATGTTCTTTTCACACGTTACAAAACATTCTGTTGTTCCTAAGCGGTTTTGTCATGATGAAATGATGCAACAGTGTATTGAACTTTATTTCATGTTGCTGTGTTAAACAGTTAACACAGATTAATGAACAGTATTTTTGTGTTTATGTTCAAATGATGTGTTTTTGGGAACCGCTCGTGTTCAAACAGTGTGTTTGCTGGTTTTCTGATGGATGTGTGTTTGTGTGATCAGGAGGTTACAGCAGTCAGCCATCTTCAGGTTATGGTGATCTTGAGTAAACCTACGGGGCGAGCGAGGGCTCCTGCAGGGGTCACACTGTGACATCTTGACTGTAATGTTGAACATGACATTTCATCATCAACACATGAGTGGAGTAAAAACTGACAGAGCCTTTGATGTTCAGGAGCTCTTCTCTTTACATCACAATTTGTGTTTCTGTGCTTGAAGTTCTGGAGGTCACACCAGAACGTGTACGCAGCTCTGTCTGTAGATTCATGTGAAATGGACTCTTGTATGGATGTTGTCAGGGATATTGTAGTTGTATTGATGAAGCTCTCTGTTGGTTTTGAATCGAATTATCTCTTGACTTCTCGGGATGACTGTAATGTGATTTAGTCCGATGGCTGTT
>CM065677.1:6001435-6063935 GCA_033220385.1 Triplophysa yarkandensis | reverse complement strand
ACAAGAACAGCAGAGAAAATATTGAGAATGATTGAAGATATGATAAAGAAAACAGACCGCAAATGAGAGATTTATAAAGTAAAGGTTAAGTTGCAGTAAATCAGTGTGTGTTTTATGTTTGGATGTGAAATATCTGTTTGTTCTGAGTTCTCAGCAGTATTTTTACAGAGGAATGCGTGTTTGTGTATGTTTGATGGGATTTACTGCACACATTTACTGTTCTCACCGCAAAACACACATTTCTGAAGTGTGCTGGGAAACCTGTATTTACATAAACCTTCACACTTACCCAGAATGCATCCGTGTTTTCAGTTACACTGTCTAGTGTTAATAAGTGATGAAATATTTACATCCTTTCATTTCATGTTTTACACCCACTCAGAAAAATGGAATATAGATCTTATAGATTGTATGTGTGTTGCAGGTGAACGAGGAGACGGTGGAGAGACTGGTTCTGCAGTATCCACACATTGTGTTCAGTACGGTGATGCAGGACTGCAAGAGAACCTTGGAGAGAGCCTATCAGATGGGCTGGAGCCCCAACACGTCCACAGCATCCTAACACACACACACAAACACGCACGCACACATGAGCTGTTTATTTTGCCTTCCTTTATGAAATGACATTATGCAGCAGAAATGTGAATATAATGCTGAAGATCTGAACACCGCTGGTGCACGAGAGCTTGTATCACACATTTACGGCCTGTTCACCTCGGTTTTACCACAAAATTCAAAGAAAAACTGATTTTACAACCATATGTTTATTTTTGTCATTGTCACAGCTGTCAAACTCCCCGGAATTCCAAATGCTGTAAACCTAGAACTCATTACTGTAGCTTTATTTCCACATGTGTGAGATTGAAGATTCTCATTACTGTAACTGAATTATCTTTTACTGTCATACATTCATCAAGCAAAGGTAGAATACGAGGACACAACGTGTAAAAAAGGCTCATGTACATTTTCAGCTCTCTCTCTGTCAGATTATAAATCTTTATGATTTTGTGGTGAAATGTAATCTGAACTCATCCGGACATTTTCAGACAATGTGTTCATTTCTTTCAACTTTGTTTAGTTAAATGTGTTCTTTCTCTCTCCTCTGTAATCTCTTCTGGAGGATTTGTTTAGCGATCTGAAGCATGTTGAGTGTTAGATTTGACACATGTCTGTTTGAAGAGTATGTGATATATAGATATATAGACGTTGAAGGCACTGTTGTAGAAAGGTTCTGTGTGTCGTTTGATGATGTTTACTCTTTTAAAACTGTATCCAGTGGTTTGGAGTTTGTATAATGATTTAAGATTGTTTTTGTTTTGCTTTTTCTCATGTTACATACAGCGTATGGAATTTTGCATAACCTTGACTATTTGATGATTCCAGCCTGTGATGTTTATAGTAAGAGATTCTGAATGAATTAGAGATATTAGGTATCTCGCTCGTCTACCCGTCTTGCCTGTGGTATTTATTCATTCAAACTACAGTACCAGGGTATTTTTATATGGTATAATCTATAGCTGAAGCCTGTAGCGGTCACACTGAGTTTAGTTACAGTGTTTCTTTTACTGTACCCGGGGTTTGAGTCAAATAAAACAACAAAACACAACTCTACTAAAGACTCCTGCCGTCATTTAAGCAAATGTGTTGTGCTCACCCGAGAGTCCTGTTAAAAACAACATATACTCTATGAAACATGATTTTATATGCAGGCCACACGTCATAAAGTAATATGATAAGAGCAGATCGCATTAGAACAAGGTCCCTTTCTCATTCCAGGTGAGTTTGTGCTCATCCGGACTCAATAATAATAGCAAATAAAAGAATGGAGTTTGATCTGCTCTTCAGAGTGAATCCTCGTGTGTATTTCTATTTGATGAAGGGATTCGTGAAGAGCTTAAGACTCAATGATCCACTCAAAGTGTCTCAGAATCACAGACCGAAGGTCAAACCTGAGATGTTCACCCAACTTTTACAAGTTTGATTTTTCATGTGCATTCACTCTGTATATCCTGTTATATTTTGTATGATTTTAAGATATTAAAGTAAAAGTCTGTCATGGTGACATTTTGCAAATACAGACACTTTAAAATCATCTCCATCTATTGGATGGCATTAGATGTCTGTATCTGTAGGACATTTATATTTATGCACTTGGCAGATGCTTTTATCCCAAGGGACGTACGTTGCTGAATACTTTTACATTTTGATTTTGAGTATATGCAATGTCCCATGTCTTCGGGCCTGTTAGTGCCATACTCTAACCACTGAGCCACAGGAAAGCTCAGGCAAACGTCATCTTGTCTCATAAATGAAATGAGCAAGAATCTGTTTGTCTTGTGTTTGATTTCATCGGGACGACCTTGAGGCTTCACATCAGTTGACAGACAGATGCGTTAGTTTAATATTGACTAACCTGTTGATTTATTTCAAGTTCATTTTCTCGTCTTGTTCAATGTTATTGCGAAGGGTGACCGCGTCAATTTGATGTCTGATATGAAGGACCTTCAGGAGTAATCACTTCTCTAAATATTCATGTGGTCATTAAACTCTAAACAGATTCTCAAAATCTCATGGCTGTGACCAGAGAGACCATATGAAGTTGTGTTGAGAAGAAAC
Source organism: Triplophysa yarkandensis (assembly GCA_033220385.1). NCBI lineage: Eukaryota > Metazoa > Chordata > Actinopteri > Cypriniformes > Nemacheilidae > Triplophysa > Triplophysa yarkandensis. The sequence goes on along the minus strand of CM065677.1, from coordinate 6,061,319 downwards.
TTTCTTTTTCACCCCTTAGAAAAGAGTATTGTCCTCATACTATGGTAGAGTTTTCTTCTGGAATGCTTTAAGTTTTCTGTATGTATTCAAGCCGGTCGCTGTCATGTCTGTTTTATTCTCCACCCATCTATATAAGGCTACATTTTTTGGAAGTCTTAATTGGAGGTTTTCAGAAATCTAGTAGATTTGTTTATTGACCCTCCATCAGTTCTACAACAGACACCAAACACCGGCATCAAAATCCTACAGACACCATCATCAAAACGTATGTGTTTGGTAGATTTACCTTCCCTGTATGATACTAGAATTAAGATCTGACAATCTGTTAAATGTGGAAGGATTTCACATGACTTCAGTGAATTCTGTCAGTCACAGGCGATGTGTATATGTCATATGAGGTCTTCTTTATAATAGAGAAGCTGTATGGATTTACTTAACTACCAACCATTATATATTATTAATTCTATATATACGGCTATACGTGTTGAATGTTTTACATAACATACATTTTTCAAATAATATTCTTTTAATACATTTACAGAAATCATTATTGTGTTTGAAATTATACGCACAACCAAAGAAAATCTGTTTATTATATAATGTACTGATTGTTATATGTATATGAGTTATATTAGTGTCTAAATATGATGCCCGCAGGGTAAAAAACAAAGGGTTCGTTGTTTGTTTCATCACACACACACACACACACACACACACACACACACACTTCGTTATTATAATCAGGCAGGTAAATACACAAATACTCAATGAACATTCTGGTGGTGTATCGACATTTGCTGCTCTTTCTCTAGTGGTATGCAGTATTCTTTATATTATAATCATGTTAGTCTCTTTATTGTCATGCATGACGTGGTTCTCGTATGCAGATGTGAGAGTGGATGACATTTCAGAGGATTTATTTGTGCACATCTTTGTTTTATTTGCTAAAGGTCACAGAATAAGTCCTGCTTTTATTCTTTAACAGACCATGAGAGGAATAGTCAAGAAGCCGTGCGTCACACCAAACTTCTCTTATCTGTTTATCCAGTATATAAACTGCATGTGACAGACAGACAGACATTATAAAATGTCTTGTTAGAGGAAAGTAAAAGTTTTTTTTTAAAGACACTTGAGTCTTGAGTGACTTGTGTCTTTATTTGATACTGAATAGGACCTGATGAGTATTACACCTGAAGCCTCTTGAGAATGATGTCACGTGTCTTGAGATGGGTGAAGTGTGTATCATGATGTCACCTCTGTGTATCAAGAATGATGCTTAAGACACTTTTTTATTCCGGTGACTTTTTAATCTTTTTTCATCTGTGTATGTGCATGTGGGCATAAAGTATCAGATTTACAGTTTGATTTGCTGTTCATCAAAATAATTGAAAATACACTTCAACTGCCTACATGAGTAGTTAACTTTAGTAAAATGTTGCAGTTCACTTTATTCTTACAATTTCTACTACTTACTGATCAAATCCCAGTATATCAAAATTATATTATCCAAGTGTGATTACTGTTTTAAAATCAAGAACCAGAACTGACCATAAACTAAATTATACAACAGTATTTCTGTATATGGGATATCAGTTCTCTTCCTCTGTGTTTTCCTTCTCATAGTTATTGCGAATCATATTTCAGAATGCAAAAAAATCCCAATTCATAAAGCAATGGTTTATTGCTGCTGGAAGACGTGTTGAAGATGATGAGAACCATCTGAAGCAACATTTCCTTCTATATTTCAGTATGTATGCTGAAGTGTTTCAATGCGGATTTCAGGTTAACAGTAAATGACTGCATGGTGTAAACTCCACAGAGATGCAGATGTGTTATTTCTAGCTGGAATGTTTCTTAGATTTATGTTCATATCATTTTCACGGTCTTTCATTTCAAGTCCAACACAATCCTCATGTGACTGTTTGGGCTTTCCCAGCATGGATGACTTTGTATCTTTTGGCATTGTGTGTGAGTGCGTGAACAAACATGTTCCTTTTCTTCTCTGATCCATATGTGATCCGCTTCACATTCACGTCCAGATTCTCCGATCTGTAACCTTTCAGAAGATATCATTTAATAAGATCCTCATTTACAGTTTGTGAATGTTTGTACAGTATGTGTACAGTATGAGCTTGTGTTGGAGGTATGTCATGAACACACTAAATGATGACAAATGAAATGAGTATTAGTAATTATTCTGTAGTCTTTACATTTTACATTTATAAATTTAGTTATTAAATTCATTTTTCTTTCCTACCAGAATAAAAGGTATTTGAGAAGAAAATTCAGTATATCTCTGTCTCTCTGTTCTACTGTTCATCCTGCTGCACTTTTGTTAATCGCTTTCTTTCAGTCGATTCCTCGTCCCCTTTGCCAGACTTTGTTAAAGAGATTTCCTTTAATCCATACCACACAGTTTTACAGAAACACACTCTTGTGTTTCTTTTGTTTGTGAGTGTGTGTTTGTTTGTGTGTGTGTGTGTGTGTGTGTGTGTGTGTGTGTGTGTGTGTGTGTGTGTGTGTGTGTGTGTGTGTGTGTGTGTGTGTGTGTGTGTGTGTGTGTGTGTGTGTGTGTGTGTGTGTGTGTGTGTGTGTGTGTGTGTGTGTGTGTGTGTGTGTGTGTGTGTGTTATCTAGTGTAGTGTCTTAGTTGAAGGAAATCTGTCAGTTTTCAGCGTTCAGAGAGATCCGTCTTACACAATACATGATTCATAAGTCTAATAAAATGCTTATTTCTAAACTCTATTGATCAAATTGGCAGATTCCAAAGTTGCAGGTAAATTATTTAGAAGTCTTATGCCATACACAATGGATATGTTCATATCTGACAGAGATGAGATATTGATCTGACAATGTATCATTACAGTTCACATTGTAAAGCATCTACATTAATGACTATCTACTCAAATTATGTTTCTAATGCCCGACACATAGTCTGAATCACTCATACATTTTTGTCTTCCAGTAAAAACGTGTTCATATATTTTATGTACAGTACACTAGATGTAGTGAAATATAGTTTGAAATAATGTTTATTTGAGCTGTAACATTAGTGGTGTAGTTGTATTTGTGGAAAGCGCAGAGCAGCAGGTCACTTGTGTAGTCATTTTCTGCACATGCGATCTGTGGTCGCACCCTTCATGACTCCAATTCAACAACTGTGAGGCAGAACGGGCACTATCCCATAATTCCTATAATTCAGCTGTTATGTGATTTCCTCTTGCTGCCCCGAACACACACATCACCAACACCACCCAACCGTCATCATGATTCTGATGTTATAGGGTGTGTTCACTCAAGCTTTATAAAAACACAGGCTTTCATAAAACAACATAAAATGATGAATAAAACACTCATCAGCTTCAAAATAAACTCAACATTAGTCTTTTTATTTTAAAACACCGACTTGTTGTTTAGGCCTTTTATATTATATTCAAGAATGATCAATTACTGATGTACTGTTGCATGCACAAATGAGTCAATGTCGTATCAAATAAAGTATTGTTTTTTATTCATTTCAATAACCTTCTACTTTGACAGTATTTATCCATATGGGACACTAAACAAGTTTTACAACCGCTTTAATTCAAGCAGTTCTTAACATCATCTGCGGAGGACAGTTAAAAGTTTGGAATGTGCTTGTTATAAATTCTCATCACTTCTCTTTGTCTTTGACCTTTCTCCATCATCAGACTCTTCAGTGTTTGCTCTGCGGCCGGTCATGCCAATGGAAAATCATCTCTGACCCAATTAAATGAAAGCCATTATATATGACATTCATATTTAATATCTGGATACACAGAAATGTTATATGTACAATGTTTGTGTCTCATCTTCTCTCGCCAGCTGCCGCTGAAGGTAGATCCTCTGAGGTCAAACATTGGCTGGAGAATCACAAAATGATGATGTCATTCATCAGGATCCAGAATGGAGAATACATCCCACATAAAGATGACTGAATGAACGGATAGGAGACTAGAAAGAAAACTACGGTCTGAACATTTATAAGCAAAAAGGAATGGAAAGGATAAGAAGGCATTGTCATGGACACAGATTATTGTGTCGTGTGTGCTGAATGTTAGAATGAAATAGAGAGAAAGAGAGAAAACACCTACAGGTGGATTTGTGATGTGAAGGACCTGTGGTGTCGTCTCTAAGGAGTCTTGATCACATCACTGCTGATGCTCGAGACGCGGCTGAAAGGTTCAAATGAATTTCACCTCACAAGATTCCTCCATGACACACAAATAATTTCTTCAGTCTCTTCAGAGTTCAGGCACTTCTTTGCCCGTCTCCTTTTTAATATTAATCTAAACATAATAGAAAGAGAACATAACTGTGTGAGCTATGAGTCAAGGTCAAACCGTGTTAAACGATATTAACAGTCATCAACAGTTCTATCTGGTTCTCTGATTGGCTTCAACACTTAAACACGGATACACAAATGCAGGGAATGAAATTCCAGGCGTGCTTTGCATACCTATATCTACACACTTGTGCAGTCTGTTGTATAAATGCAATTTGGCACTTGTAGTTGTATGATTGTGAATTATTATGTACTCGGCCTGCAGACTTGTGCTTCTGACCTTATCACAGCCATGCTGATATAAAGCACCATCACATTCATACTGAGCCATATTGCATTAGTAAATAGTTAAAAATGTTAATTGTATCAACAATAGAAAATATTTTGATGCAAACACAAAAGAAGCATAAGAGGTTAAAACAAACAAATAAACAAACAAACAAACAAACAAACAAAGAACAAACAAAACACAGAAACACTTTATTTCACAAATTGTTGGTCATAAATTTTCACTTTTACATGTAAGAAAGGAAGTAACTGTTTTCAGACATGAGGAAAGATACAAAGCAACAAGGTATACTAATAATGCATTCTTTGAAGACTTAATCACATTTATGGATTATTGAGGACTCATCAAATACAATTATTAATATATTTATCACTATTCTTCGAGTACTTTAATACATTTAATTCAGGCTCTGATTGTGGATTGAAGAACAGCCAAGCTGACTGACATGAAAACCTACCAATCATGTTTAGAGCTACTCACGATCCAGCCAATGGCGTTTGAGCTATTTCAATCAAATATTCAGGTTATATTTGTTGTTGGGACATTTTTGTTGGGAATTATTTATAAAAATAAAATAAAACTGTTCAAGAAAAATGAAACATCAACGTCTTCAAAATCACACAACGGCTTTAGGTATGTGAATCTATATGATAGCTTGATGCGATGTGTTTAAATGATTTAATTTAATTTAGCTCCAACAACCAGTTGACACTTTTACGTGACAAGCATTTATTTTATTAGATTGTATAATTGTATTATTTTGATTATAAATTCTTAAACTCACAAAGTCTGAGATCCCGATTCAATCGTGCAAGTGATCGCTACTAAATTGTCGTGCCATGACGTTGTAAGTTTGTTGTTTACAAAATAATAATATTAAAATATTAATTGAAGTTTCCATGTTATTGTAATGCAATGTATAAGTAAATGAAAAAATATTTGAAATGACTATTAAACATGGATTAATATTCTGAGCAGATCTTCTCTCAGTTTTGGAGGTCCATCAGTTTCTTGAGTGTTTGTGTTCTTTGGCAGGTTATTCTTGAAACTGGAGAGATGTTTTCAAATGCTTCCACTTATAATCCTTTATAGGCCGACTGTAACCTAATATTATAACAGAGTTCTTCTTATTTAAAGTTGTATTTGTATTGTTGCCATTTGAAACATTGAGCTGAAGCCCAGATGTTACGCGATCTGTAGATGTGTCCTAAGAGGCGACATGAGGCTATGTGAGTGTGTGTTTCTGTGTAGCCTTTTATTTATCTTCCGTGCCGCCATTTAAAACACCCAAAGTTCACCCCCCAACAAAAATGAAAATTCAGCCTCAATTTTTTCCAAATGTGTGTTCGTTTCGGTATCCCAACGTAGACAAAAAGGCAATATCTGGAAGGATATTGTTCACTTCTGAGTCACCATTGACAACTGTAGTAGGAAACCAAAGTACAATGGTGGGTAGGGGACCCAAGAACTGTTCCCACATTCTTCAAAATATCATCTTTTGTGAAATGTGTACAGATTGGAAACAACTCAATAATGACAGCTTTTATTTTAAGGTGAACGGTGACTGTGTAACGGAAGAACACGTGACTTGTGATGTACTTGAATGAAGTAATTCTACGATCAGATTTCAGCAGTTGTTGGAAAACACAATGATCGTATCCTAAAGAGATCCCTGTACCCGATAAAACATGTTCTTTCATCTTTGTGCAGCAAGTAACTCAAGAGCTTGTTTGAGAGGGTTAAAGTTCCTATAGATTTGATAGACATTTAAGAAAAGAAAAGTGTTGAGTGAAACTGAAATGAAGGTCATTTCCTTGGCGTGTGCTGAATGTTTCTGCTGTAATGGTTAAACGCTGTACTTAAATCCAGTCTTTAGGTCTTTAGGTGTATGTTCTCTTCGCTAATACTGTCAATCATGACACCACACTGAAAGCATTGAGAAATGTGCAGCGGGTTTAAATGGCGGATTTCTGACCCACAAAAAAACAACAGCGTCATTTGTCTTCCGGCCGTTTTCCAGCGGTGAGCTTGTTGAAATAACATCAGGTATTGTGTTTGTGTAACTCAGGGCAGACGTTCTGGCTTTGGGACAGATGTTGTGTAGGCCCTGGAGTTAGTTGTGCGTAAGTTTACGCCGCCGTCGTTCTAGCGTTAAATGTTTCGTGCTTTCTGATTGGCAGCTACAGTTGTTTACATTGAAACCATTCTTTCATTAGGAGTCGACACAATAACGTTTAAACGGTATGAACAAAACCTGTTTCACATTCTGCGCGTCACAATAAATAAACAAGATTTCTTAAAGAATATATACATATTTTATTTGAAATATATGTACGTTGCACGTGGTGACTGTTGTGAATGCACACATTGTGATGCTGATGCTGTAAATTCTCCAGCTCTGGTTGTCAGGGTGTTGCTATGGATTAAAGAGTGGTTGCTATGAGGTTTCTATGGTGTGTAGATGTGGGGAATATGATTTCTTTTCAGGGTATGTTATTGTGGCTGAGCTTTGGGGTTGTGATGTTTTCTTTCCATCGTGACCTTCTGTTAAGAGTGTTTGGCATCCTTGTGTTCTTCGCAAGATTTAAATAAGACGGTGATGCAGGTGCGTGTGTGCGCAGTTTATTTTAGACTAAACAAAGCATTACAAAAGCGTAGACACATCCCAGTATTTGAAGTTTGAAAAAAACAGAAATATAACCGTATAATATGTGCAACTGTAATGGATGGGAATGTTTTATCCCAACAGAACAACAACAGCATGAAGAAACGAAGTGTTTACGTTTAATAGGACAGTATTGTTGAGATGTTCTCTGGGTTTCTCTGTAATGTTCACCGTGTGTCTTGTGAATGTGATTTATCACTGGCTCAGTGTGCAGGATCAGGTCCATCTCTCTCTGCTAAATGAAAAAGCACCGTTAAGATGCCCGTGGGGCAATAACTCTTCACCTTTTACCCCAGCATACTCATTTTTCTCTCAGCCGTTGTGTGTGTGCGTGTGTGTGTGTGTAAGCGGTGGGATTTATCATTGTTGGCGTCTATGATGCTGAACGCTGATAACACAGAATATGCCGTCTGCTCAAAGCACTTTTCTTTTGCTTCGGTCAGATGTTGAGTGTGTATCAGGTTAGAGAAATATTGTTTCATATATGACTGATATCTTTGATGCAGGTGATTGGACATGTGTACGTTAAAACACGAGCATCGGTTCTATTATATATTGTTTTTGTAAGTAGAACGTTTATTTAGTATGGTTAATTGCGCACGTTGCATTTTCCTCCTCTGAACAAATGGCCTTTCCTTGCGTGCGTGCAGTGAAATTCAGGGGCTTTGCTTTCCTGCACATTCTTTTCTCTGTCTTTTTTATTGAATTTAAAAACAAAATGGCCATTAAAATCCAGCAGAACTCCCTTAGGAAACTCGCTGGCATTTAACATTCAAGCCAAGCATTTATTTGAACCTCTTAGAAGAAAAAGGCCCTGGCAGTCTCGCATGGAATGGCAGGATGCATTGTGGAGCTCACAGGAGTAATTCAGAGGAAAAGCCTCCAGCAGTGAGAGACAGAGATCACACAACATCTCACTAATACATGAGCTCATATTCAAGTGACAAACTGAGCCCTGCTGGTTCTGATGGGCTCTGTTGAGTTTGGATAGACACCGCTGATCTCTGTTGGTCTCTGCCAGGTTCTGATAGAGTGTTCAAGTCTCTGCTGGGTTCTGATAGAATCTGCGGGTTTCTGCTGGGTTTCGATGGGCTCTGTTGAGTTTGGATAGACACTGCTGGTCTCTGCTGGGTTCTGATAGTCTCTGCTAGGTTCTGATGGGATCTGCTGAGTTTTGATAGACTCTACCGGTCTCTGCAGGGTTCCAATAGACTCTGCTGCTCTCTGCAGGGTTCTGTTTAACTTGGTTAGACCCTGCTAGTCTCTCCTAGGTTATGAAACAATCTGATAGAGTCAACTACTCTTTGCTGGGTTCTCTTAGAATCTGCTGGTCTCTGTTGGTTCTGATCGGCTCTGTTGAATTTGGATAGACTCCGCTGGTCTCTGGTGGGTTCTGATAAACTCTGCTGCGTTCTGCTGGGTTCTGATAGACTTTACTGGTCTTTGCTGGGTTCTGATGGGCTCTGTTGAATTTGGATATACTCCGCTGGTCTCTGGTGGGTTCTGATAGACTTTACTGGTCTTTGCTGGGTTCTGATGGGCTCTGTTGAGTTTGGATAGACTCTACTGGTCTGTGCCGGGTTCTGATAGACCCTGCTGCTCTTCTGTTCTATATTAAAGCAGAAGAATCCCACTGTTTCATACAAACATTGCAAAAGATAATGAGCATCAGATTTACATTCCAGAGAAACTTTCGAATGGAGATGACGAGCACTACTCATGGTCCACCTGCTTGTGCTCGGCTTTATCCTGTAGGCAGTTGTAAAGCTTTATCTGTCTTTTCTAAGTGCCAGAAAACGAAATACTTTTCGGATTTATGAACAACACAATTCTACACCACAGGTACTCAAGTGATATAGCTGTATTTAAATTGATGGGCTTTATTGAGTTCAGATGGTCTCTGCTGTGTTGTCTTTGCCTCTCTATTGGGTTCTGAGAGCCCGATGGGCTTGTTTTGGGGTGTATTTTGCTCTGCTTGTATCTGGTTATGTAGTTTTGATGGGATCTGCTGGCCTTTTTATGGTACTATTAATATGTAATAATTAAATTGGTTACAGCAGGTCATATTTTGAAATACATCAGTATGAAGCATTAGTGTCAGCTTCTGTTTATAAACTCAAGGCCAATGTCCTTTTGGAGTTTGACTCCCATCCTTTAAAGTCAATGTTAATGCACATTTTAAACTCTGAAGAGCCCATTTGGAACCTCACAACACCCCAGAATTGATTCCAGTGGATGTCCTTCAGGCAAAAATAATAATACAAAGCATTTTAATGATTGTTAGCATACACAGACAGAACTCTGTCCCCCCCGTCTGTGGCTCTTTCAGCGTTACGATCAATGGCGTCAGTCCAGTGGCCTTGCCTTCGACATAGACCAAACACTTGTGGAGAGATGAGGTCAATTAAGCATTCCTCTTTTATAGCACTGTGATCTATACGCCTGCCAGACTAATTGAGAGAGAGAGAGAGAGAGAGAGAGAGAGAGAGAGAGAGAGAGAGAGAGAGAGAGAGAGAGAGAGAGAGAGAGAGAGAGAGAGAGAGAGAGAGAGAGAGAGAGAGAGAGAGAGAGGTACATTTCTTAACTCCCAACTCTAGAGTGTGAAACAGCCCATAAAACCATAAAAGTGCCATGCTTAATTGCAAGTGATAGGAAAACCACTGAGAGTCAATGGGTGTTCTGATCTGGGGTCTGTAGATCTCACACTTAAGTCTAATCGAGCACCTAGTGAAGCACAGCATCTCACTAGAGATAAAAGCAGACTGAGGTGGTGACATGTGAAGTTAACAAACACTTTACATACATCTTTACAATGAATCCGTCATGATCTAACATCATTAGCATATGATATGAGACATGTCTTTGTGTGTGGGACACATGTTAATGTTGGGTGACCTATCAAACACACGCCATCCTGTATTTGATATGATTTGATCAATTTTAATAAATGAAATGTTTTAATATTATTAGTTTTAATATTTAATATTATAATCGGGACTTTGAGAACATAAGTATTAATTAATTGATAAATCAACTTAACACCTAATTTTATAATAATTAATGACATCATTACTAACATTAATATTTGTAATAAATATAGTTGTTATTTTTTCAATCAATATCATATTAGTACAATATAATTTGTAAGTTATAAACAATCAATGCATAAAACAAACCAATAAAGACAAAAATACATTTAAAAATTGATAAATGAGATATTTCTTGCCAAACAGAATTTGCCAAATAATTATGTTTTTGGCTAGAGGCCAAAATTTTAAATCCGAAAATGGATCAGGATTGATTTCACAGCACTAGTTTTAGGTCACTTAAGGTCACATCACATTCTCTCTTATGAATACAATAATCATTTTTCCCAGTGCTTTTGTTGTCAGAGAGACATGAATCCAGTGTGTCTTTATGCTGTCATAGCGAGAAATAATTAAAGAGTCGCACATCTTATCGCCGACTGTCCAACACACACCCAACATCACAGAAGAGAAGATAAGAGAGTTTTACATCCTCAGTGTCCTGCTGCTTGACCCATAAACTATACTCACAAATGCCGACACGCAACACAAATGCATGCTCACCAACACACACACTAGAAGATATAACTGAAGAAGACATGAACTGTACGTTCAGTCAGTGGTGAATGTGACTCAGAAGCATGTTTGTGTCTTGTTCTTGTGTAGTTTTCGGTGGTATTGTAGAGAAAGGCTTTAGTGTCCTTCTGCACATCTTTCCTCACGTCAGCTTTAAAGCCCTTCAGATAGAACCTCCTCCACACCTCCTCTTGTGTCTCTTTCTATTCTCACACCAAACACAAAGACGACAGAGCCGAGGACAGAGCGCCGTGAGCTCACTGGCATTTTGACAACCGAGAACATCTCACCGTTCTGTCTACATAACTGTAGTGTAGTCTGCTGGAGGTTTCTGTCGGGTTGTATAGTTTGTATAGTCCAGCGGTGTTTCCATCCATCCACGGAGAATCTGTTATATTCACGTCTGTGATTACAGCAGTAATGAAACATTTTATTCTTTTATCACATCTATTCAACAGGTGAGTATGTGTAAAGTGTCCTCCAGGCCATGATGCTCAATCTATGGATTTGGTGTTATCCAGGATTGATTAGACTCTGTTTATTAATGAGAACTCATTTAATAGTAATAAAACATTATATTGTTAGTTTGTGTGGAGATCTTAAGACATGAGGGACCTGATCCACCGACCGGAGGATGAATTTCCATCACGGCTGAAATCTCTGATTTCTCTTGTGAATAACTTCGGCCTGTGCGAAAACGAAGCGTTTCACTTTGTGTTCCACACGCCCTTAGCTATTGATTGAATTTTCCTGGTTGTTTGAGCAGGAAGGCGACCGGGAGAAAAACGAGAAACCATTTTCGGAGGAGCTTAAGTGCTACAGTTAGAAATGTCACATGATGAGAAATGATCTCTGTTTCTGTTGGATCATACTTTACACTTATATAATGTGCATCTACTGGATCCTCCTGGAGAATCAGTTCCAGAATCTTTTCATCAAATTGGTTTTAATGCTTATTCAGCAGAAACGGTTAAAATAAAAAACGTCTTTTGTATGTCTTTTAAAAAACACCGGTAAATATCTTTTTCAGTGTCTCTTAATCATCTTTACCCTAAGTTTACCGCAATACACCTTCACTGCAAGAAAATCCATACACTCCCACATTAAACGTCATTTTGACAATTTACAGTCATGCTTTTATTTCAATTGGAAAAGTAAATACATCAGCTCTCGCCGCACCCTGCCGATCCGTTTGAGTTTTTAATCAGGTATACACCATTTGAAAATGGTTTACTGTAGGTAAGCACTCATCTCACAGCGTCCAGCGTTTACATCTTATATGACACAAAATCAATAGTGTCTAAATAAAACTTCAGCAAGCATATATTTCTCACCCTGTTGTTCGTACTGTAGCTCTACAAATAGTTATTATTCTTCATAAAAACTGCTCTCTGACAGGCCATAACATTCATACGACTTACATCACACTTTAATATAAAATATCCATCACCAATCCTTTATTGGACTTCATCAAGCAAATAAAACTTGATTGTTCTCCTAAATTTGTTAATAAAAGTTTTAGAAAATGCATTAGTACATTTTATTAGTCTGTCAGATCATCAGAGATGTTCTTTTCTGTAGGATCTGCAGATGCTTCCCAGTGCTCAAATGATTTGACGGAGGTCTTCGGTGTGTGAAGGGGAAAATAATTAGTTAGTATCTTGAGGCCACGAGTTAGTATCTTGAGGCCACAAGTTAGTTTCTTGAGGCCACAAGTTAGTATCTTGAGGCCACAAGTTAGTATCTCGAAGCCAAGAGTTAGTATCTTGAAGCCACAAGTTAGTATCTTTAAGCCACGAGTTAGTATCTTGAAGCCACGAGTTAGTTTCTTGAAGCCACAAGTTAGTATCTTTAAGCCACGAGTTAGTATCTTGAAGCCACGAGTTAGTTTCTTGAAGCCACAAGTTAGTATCTTGAAGCCACAAGTTAGTATCTTTAAGCCACGAGTTAGTATCTTGAAGCCACGAGTTAGTTTCTTGAGGCCACAAGTTAGTATCTTGAGGCCACAAGTTAGTATCTTGAAGCCACGAGTTAGTATCTTGAGGCCACGAGTTACTTATCTTGATGCCACGAGTTAGTATCTTGAAGCCAAGAGTTAGTATCTTGAGGCCACGAGTTAGTATCTTGATGCCACGAGTTAGTATCTTGAAGCCAAGAGTTAGTATCTTGAAGCCACGAGTTAGTATCTTGAGGCCACGAGTTACTTATCTTGAGGCCACGAGTTAGTATCTTGAGGCCACAAGATACGTTTTTTTATTTTTGACAAAGTGGGAACAGAGGGGCTCTGTACAATTAACATTTCACATCAAATTACGTTCATACAAATATCTTCAGTAATATTCACTTTTCACAGCTCAGTTTGAGACATTGTTCAGTCTTATTGGAAGGATGTAGAATTTAACTAATTTGGTCCAACTCAAAATCTTGCACCCTGCTTTGGTCCAGACTTTTTAAATAATTATGAAGAAGTGGTTTGTGTGTGTGAAGTGTTGAGTGTGTCCGGTTTATGAACCCGGTCATGAATCACAGACACTCAAATAACCTGGAATATAGTTGAGCAAACTCAGGAGATTCTTAGCATGATCCTTTTCTTAGACTTTCACAGAGCTTATAACTCAAACTGACTCTGACTTAGTTACTCTGACTCTAATTCTTTATGAGAAAGAGTCGGCCCAGATAGGACCCGAAGCTACTTATATAATTTATTCTTCTTCTTTATTTATTGCTTCACTTATACTTGTTTGTGCTTGAATTAACACTGTATTGTCTTATTTTTCTTTTTGTGGATTTCCGTATTTTAAGTTTGCACCGCATGCATCATACTTTTCTTTGTTACACAGCCCAGATTGACATTATTTCATATACATTTATGCCTCTTACTCAAAGGAATACTTGTAGCTCAGCGCTCAAACAAAAGTACAGGAATCTGGTTAATTCATCACACTTACATTGGGAATAAAGAGAGAGGATGTAAGATTTGAATAATGAATCGGCCGTGATGCATCGGTCTTGTATATTTTACATTCACAGACAGAATCTTGTTAATTTTGTTTGGAAACAAGAGATGGATGCCAATGAAGAACATTTGTGTACATGTTGTTCTGAGGAAGTAAAAAGCCAAATAAATCTGTTTGTAATAAAATCTCAGGATGAAATCCGAAGTGAATTCAGCGGATCACTCTCTGACGTAACCGAGATTTTTATAAGTAGGTGTCACATTACCATAGTCAAATCGAATATATATTTTATTACATTTTAAAATATAGAGTTTAGTTACTTGCTACTTTAATTTAGAGATAGTATTTAAAATTTAAAGCTTATGAAGTGTCAATTAATGTTAATGTAAATTCAGAAATTGTTGTTAAGTGATCAAACATCATATGCGAACTAATGACTAAGAGTCCATCAATCAGACTATACAAGTCCAACAGAAGTTACATGAACAGTGTCTCATGTGTGTTTAATGATGAATCAGATTATAACGCTTTCATCAGATATGAGGTCTGGGTTATGAAGTTTAATACACCAGCTGACGCCCCTCGTGAAACCTGGCATGAGAAGAAGAAATGTGTGTGAGTTGATGAATAACTGGAGACGTGATGTAATCTCTCTCTTTATTAAGATGTTGAAAGGCCTGTGGCCGGCCCGATGAAGTGACCACACAGCCTTTCCTGAGCAAAGAAGAGCAAAGAAGGAGAAATGTGAGTGTGATGCTTCGAGGGGGCTGGCTCAGAAATAATGAAGAAATGGACTGCAGATGGTGAAAACAGATGGATTCATTTGTGTTCTGTTAAAGATGGAAGACAGAGAGAGCTGCCAAACCGCTGATGATAATGGATTTACACTCAGACAAACTCAACAACATTCACAATGTGACTGTTCCCGGGTCAGACATTACTCAACTCAACTCAACTGCTGTTTAAATACTTTCTCATGTCACACATTAAACTTAAGAACTCTCGCCGCATTCGCAAACCTGACATCTTTCTCATCGACATCAACGGGATTTAATAGAGAGCAAATGAAAACTTTTGCTCGGGCTTCTTCTCACGAGAGCCTCAAATCTCATAAATGTCTCCATTCGAGTTTCAGAAGAGTCTCTATAATCTCTCAAATCAATATCATACATAATATGTTTCCCCAAATGTACTTAAATCCAGATGATTATATTATGATTCTACATTACATCCATCGCAATAACTTCTATATTATATAATAATATTTAAGGATAATCCTCGGAGACTGAGTTGAGACCCAGTGAATCATGAATGTTGTATGAAAGAGAATGTGTGTGTTTTATTCTCTCAGCACCTGTGATCCGCTCGCTGAATGCAGTGAAATATCACAGCTGCTGGAGCTTTTTATCAAATCAATCTCATTCTTTTCAACACAATCACAGTGTGATTCTGTGGAAATCGAGTTCAGCATTAAACGAATTGTGTTTGTCCTTCTCGTGCGTATGAAGCAGCTGTACGTCTATGATGTCATTTGACGTTATTTGTTGATTAATGTCTATTGATCAGAGCAGATGAATGAAAGGAAGTTCACATATTCAGACACTTGCCGTGTTGAACATCACATTCGGTTATGTGTCGTTTTGGTAAGGGCAAGTCTCGGACTCGTTGTGATTCATCATTTGTTTAAATGCGGGTTCATAAATCTGTCTGTTTTATAGATGGGTTTTTCTCAATGTCCTGCCAGCAGTCTGAACTTTCAGTAGATGAAATGATATTCTGAGAAACACATAAACATACGCCGTAGTTTTCTTCCCACCCTGCCTGAGAATTAAACCTGGGCATGGATGCGTTCACCATGGTTATGTTTGAGTAAAAGTCTGTTAACCGTTAAACGATTACAACTGTATTGTGAGACTATTTGTGTGGGATGTTTTTGTTTTATCTGTAGATTTTTTTCTTTATTTACTCAGCCCCTTCTTATATCAATTATGTCATGAGTTAAGTAATGTTATGAGTTGAAACAATAGAAAACAATAGAAGATATTTCGAAGAATGTTGTTAATAAGAAAATTTTGCTCCCCGTTGACTTGATTGGTTTTACATCCATACAATAGTCAATTGTAAGTCATGTAATGTTATATTATACAAAAGTCAATGAGGACTGGGTTTTGGTTACCAACAGTCTTCAAAATATCTTCTTTTGTGTAAATAAGACAGAATTTTTATTTTGGAGAATATCTATTAAGAATCCTGCTTGTGGGATTCTTTTGTGATGTTCTTTAGTGGTTAATAGGTTTTGCAGATTATTAATAGAATTATTTTTGTGAACAGCGGCCGTGTTTAAATCATTTCAACAGTTAGGGAGAAGTGATGATGACCTGCTGGATGTGATGTTAGTCATTTACATGCAGATATAGAAAGTCATTTACCTGAAAGAGCAGCGGTCGTTCTGAAAGAAATAGAGTGACACAATCTTAGAAACCTTTCCACGGAAACATGAGTGACACACATGTCTAATATGATCCAGACGAGGGCAAAAAAGCACATTTAAATGAGAAGCTGTAATGAGCGTACAGCTGTGTTCACCTGAAAGTGTTTTTATCCTCAATTAGAGACAGGAAAGCGTGTGTTTAAACGCACAGCCGTACTCCAGCCGTACTCCAGCCGTGAGCTCTCACAGACGCTCACACTATTTCCCTTAATCCATATTGACGGCTCCTCCGTGACCTCATCGCGCCGGGATTTACCCTGAACCGGCCAATCTAAACATCTGATTTAACTCGTGCATCTGACATGATAAATGTGCCACACATATGAAAGAAAGAATAAAACGGGCCATATGTGTTTCGACGTGTCCTGGTGCAGCGTAGGGTTTGGTGTGGAAATGAAACTGTGAACTTCAAAAATGAATTCTTTGTTGTTTTGTGATGCTGTGGGCAATGTTGAAGTAAGATGGAAATTCAAAACACTGTTTCATTTTTTCCATCACACTTAACAACAGACATGTATCCTAAAGACACAACACAAGCTGATTGTCATTCTTTTATTGAAAGGACACTAGGCCCAAAAAAATTATTTGCACTAATGTGGTCGTTAACCGGTCTTCATTGGAACACAAGAGAAGATCATTTGAAGAATGGCAGTTTTGTCAATGGGGTTCAGTGTTGTTTGGTTATCAACATTCTTCAAACTATCTTCTCTTTGTGTCCTGCAAGAGAGACAATCACATACAGGTTTGACATAACATGAGGATGAAATGATGAAAGAATTTTCATTGTTGGGTGAGCTGTCTCTGAAATGAATGCTCAGATCAGTTTGGGTTTCTTTGAGGCATTATCCTGATGATTTTGTTTCTTGTGTCAAGGTCTTTACACTACTTTCACCTAAAATCTGATCAGAATAAGAGCTAAGGGACAATGCCTGTTAGTTTGATGAATGTAAATGTATTCAGTGACATTTTTCTTTTTTCCTCCTCAGGTCAGTTTGTCTGCTAATGAATGTGTTTTCAGGTTGTAACCTTTCTGTTGTGTTTGTGAACGTGACACTTGTGTGACCTTCTTCAACTGAAGCTGCATGCTAAAATAAAGTGTGTGATTTTGATTTTGAAACTCACAGACGAAAGTGTTTGGATTATTAAAATACATATGTTTTATTTATGATTCAAGCCTTTCAAGGAGCTGTCCAACATTCTTTTACCATATGTATTCACTCCTGCATTATCATTCATTTCCAACGCAGCCGTATCTAAATCACACACACTCAACGTGTCCAGGGAAATCCACCTGATCCCAAAAACCATAAAGCATTACTATAATAAACACAATACACCACAATCTAGATTGTTCAGGATTGTACAGGGATCACTGAGTCCTTCATCATTGTTTTAAATCTTAATTTTGATAATGAATCAGAGTTTCTAATGTTTTTTATTTGTTTCATGGAAGTAAAGCTGCAATCCAAAACTTTAGCTTCTCTGTCCTCTCTCTGTTATTTACCTTGAGAAAATAACGAGGACAACAACAGTCCCACATAGCACTTTTAGAAACGAAAAAAATCAAACGCAATATTTGTAACCAGCATAAATCTGACAGTTCATCCGGTCAAACACTTATGATTATGATTTGATTCATGGATTGGTCTTTTTATTTTTATTAATTCTCAAATGCAACCAAAAAAAATTAAATGTACGAAAGTAAATAAAATTGCATTGATTTAGTGGAAGAGTTAGCGGAAAATGTTAAAATTAAGGTCCCCAATATCAATATTTTATGTGTGGCATCAATGCATTATATCGCGGGAATTGTAATTAATTCAATGCGTTGGTCCATACTGATGTACTGTTATACCCCAAGTTATATTTTTGATACTTTGGAATGGTGTTTGTGGATGGGGTCATAGAAAATGTAATTTTCAGTATGAAAATGTTCTATTTGAGTAAATGAGACGGGTGACACTCATCTCACTTTCGAAATGAAAGCACAATATAATTTTGGAGAGTTTACCCGCAGTGGTTGTCATGTTTGATGAAATGGAGAGGATGTTAAGGATATGAAGGCATGCTGTGCTGTTAAAGACTCTCTCCTGGGGCAAACAATTAACACTCGCTGTTTCTCAAGAGTCAGATCATGCCCAGCCTTCCAGGAGGCCACAGCTATGATGCTCAAATCTTCCTTTTAATTATCATTAAAGCTCGCAGCAAAGAAATGAAATCCTTAATAGAAACATGACAGTGACATGAGGATTTTTGGAGGATCTAACTGAGACGCTGATTGAAGCTGTTTGTGCTGTTTGCTTTTAATGTTATTGATGCTTAACAGTCGTGTTAATATATGGTATTTAAATGATGTGCTATGAGCTATGTAAAGTAATGTGTTAAACATATGTCACACACTCAAATGATTTATAAAATATGTTTATTTGTATGACGGAGCTTGTGTTGTGTCTGGATAAAACCGTCTGCCAGATGTGTGAACATAACGGCCTCAATGGCATTTTCACATCTTGCAGTCGTCTAACTGTTTCAATAGTTGTGAAAGACACAAGAATATGAGAGAGAAAGCCTAACATTTGACGTGTAAACGTGTTTGTGTTGAATACAGCATCACAAATGTTCAGGGACAAACAAATGAAGACATTTTAGTGTAAAAAACACTGCTTACATGTTGGAGTTGTTTTTGATACATCGCTGACCTTTGACCTGATATGAGTTCGCGAAACACGAGCAGAATGAATGAAGCTCTATCTGTGTGTTATCTGTGTTTGCTGAACTTTTCTCATGCGGAGATTCTAGTGAATGCTGGGGAGATCACGTCATGAGTGATGAGAGAAACGTTACGTTCAGTATCTTTCGATAACTAATGTGATGTGTTGAGACAAATCTGGTCACGAAGAAATATTCCTCTCTGGCTGCGGTTCTCATCTCTGTCTCACATCATTTCTGTTCAGACAGAACGCTTTATCACACAACGCTAGATTTCATTGGCTATTCATTTCCTTTAAGAACAACCATCACATAATTACTGGTCTTTTATTTATCTGGATGATAGTTCAGATATTTTTATAGAGAGTGATGAGAATTGATAGCAGAATTAAATGATCTCCGACCTTGGTTTAAGATGCTATTCTTGCATTGAGGACCGGTTTAGAAGACATTAGACAGTATTAGTTTGATTCTTGAAATGGTTTTGATGGACCTATAATGAATTTTAAAATCCAATAAGCAGCTAAACTGAATGTTCTTTTGCAGACACAATAAAGAGAATATGTTCCAGCCATATATTATAAAGTCTGAATCACTTTTTCCTTTAAACTTGTGTAGTTTTGGATGAGGTCCTCTGTCATGTTGACATGTATGTATTCGGTCTACGTCTCAACAGCTGAAGTTTGTTCAGTTGTGTGTTTTTGTGTTAATTGTGTTGAACAGCATCAGCAGCTGGATTTTCTCTTCATGCGGCAGAAACAGATCTGTGCCTGTGGAAACTATTACTGAAGATGTATTAAATACATTCAGTGTTATCAGGGATTCGCAGCAGCTGGAGAAACACATTCATTTCTTAAAGAAATGTCAATGTTTCAGGTTAAAATAACATGTGTGAAAATGTGACCCACAGACCTGCAAGAGTTAAAATGGAAATACAGTTCAATTCAGTATAAAAAGGAATTCTCATTCTCAGTTGTGCTGAGAGAGAGAGAGAGAGAGAGAGAGAGAGAGAGAGAGAGAGAGAGAGAGAGAGAGAGAGAGAGAGAGAGAGAGAGACCAGAGAGAGAGACCAGAGAGAGAGACCAGAGAGAGAGACCAGAGAGAGAGACCAGAGAGAGAGACCAGAGAGAGAGAGAGAGAGAGAGACCAGAGAGAGAGACCAGAGAGAGAGACCAGAGAGAGAGACCAGAGAGAGAGACCAGAGAGAGAGAGAGAGAGAGAGAGAGAGAGAGAGAGAGAGACCAGAGAGAGAGACCAGAAAGAGAGACCAGAGAGAGAGACCAGAGAGAGAGACCAGAGAGAGACCAGAGAGAGAGACCAGAGAGAGAGACCAGAGAGAGACCAGAGAGAGAGACCAGAGAGAGAGAGAGAGAGAGATGCTCGAGGCGTAATGTGTTTCCGTTTACTGCTTTATTAGTTCAGAGATAAAGAATTAAAGTACATGTGTATTCATTTGTTAAATCAGATTGAGGTAATGATGTTATGACTGTCAGTCTCACAATACACCTGTAATCCTGAAAAAATTACAAAGAAACATGAATTGAATTCAATGTTTCAGAAAATACAACACACATTCACTTGTCCAATACACAAAATTATAAATATTATAACAAGTATAAAAAACACACCCCTTCTCTCCCACATGGATTGGTTATTCGATGGTGGAATGATCTTTCTTTTAGAGCACGCTTGTCAGACAAAAGACTCATCCTTCCCATCTTTACCTGACCCACGATGAAATCTTTTTCCTTGTTTTCCCAACAGGTTTTGTCTTGCCTTGTGTAACCTGGTAACTCATTGTAGCCAACTTTTATCTTTGCTATCTACCGCTTCATTCTACCGATTCTTTCTGAGTCGCTTTGGATAAAAGTGTCTGCTTAAGGCCTAATCGTAAATGTCAACGTGTAACTTATTTACAAAGTATGAAACAAAGTAAAAAAAATCATTCAAACCGAACTTAAAAAGACGATCCTTATAACAAACATACAGTCCCAGCATTAGCTCTTGTCATTCTGATGTCTACACTCCGATTTGTGGGTTGTCATTTGTACACAACATATAACTCATTACACATCTTCTTGGACTTTCCAGGGTCTTTTCTTTTCTCCGAGATCTGCAGCTCTCCATCATCAGCATTCACAAGACAAGAGCGTCACAGGAAACTTATCCAATTAGATCCGAGCAATCGATTTGTGCCGTTTGTTTGCAGCACAACACAACAGATCCATTGGATTACAGACGGACTGAAGAACATTTAACCTGACGGTGAAACCTTAAATCCTAAAGGAAATCACATCGTATGAGCCAACACGTGCTCAGGTGATGGAGGCATGTGCTTGAGATGTTTCTAAATGTGATCTGATTGGTTTATGTGATTCTTTCTTACTAAACATTTCTGTTTGGCATCATAACCTGCCGCTGCACATGTCTTTTAAACTCACTTTAGCTGTGTTATTCATGTTTAAATGAGAGCTGATGTCCAGGGCAAACCTTATTGATTTTGGGGGATAATTATGCACGCCACTGTAAGCGCTTCTAACAATTATGGGATGCAGGCCGATGGTGTTTCTGTATTCAAGTGCAATAACAGCAAAATGTCAGTGCATGTAAATCAAGTTTTGCGTCGTAGATGTAAAGGTGTGTTGCATTGTGATGCACATGTGCGGGTGTGTGTGTGTGTGTGTGTGTGTGTAGCAGCGAGACGTTGATCCTCATTCACAATGGCTTCATTGTCTGGGTGCGAGCGGCGTATTACAGCACAGCCCGTGACCTGTGTACAAACGACAACAAACAAATTTGACTTTAGCCATCAGAATGACAACAGCTGATGCTGGGCCTGATGAGAAATAAACATTATAAATTGTGTACATTTATTTTTTTGTGAGCAGATGAATATTCAGGTAATATGTATGTTTCTTCGTGAGATGAATCTGGAAATGCACCAGCAGAAATCAATTATTCAGTCGGCCTTGTGCCTTGTAAACATCAAATTATTGTATTATATATATATATATATATATATATATATATATATATAATGTGTGTTTTAAGATTGGGGAAAATATATCTTTAAAGACCAGAGAATTAATTAAACATATAAACAAATTAGTAATATCCTCTCTAGTTGAAGATGATGTGACTGATGTCTGGTGTTTTTTGACGAAGGTTTGACTCTGTGGTGTGTCGGTCATGATGCCGATCATCATTCATTATTTCCGTTGAAATAATACATAATACTGATTCATTTGAGTCTTATGTGACCATCCTTTCTTTGTGAACCTTGTGAATGATTCTCACCCAGGGTCACAATGATTCCTGGTTATTTTGTGTGCGTGCGTTGGTTTATCGGCCATTGTCCATTCCACAGGGTCTGCTTTTCCAACCTCTGTGAACAATGAGATTCAATCCAACAAATTTGTCTCTGGGAATAAGTTCAAGTCCTCTGTTTTTGACGGCTCTGTGATAAATCATGAGAAGTCATCAGAATTGTGATTGTAATTCAGCGGAACATAGAGAGTGTCTCATCTTCCTTTTGAAATAAGATAGAAGCAGCATGAAGCTCAGCAGGTGAACGCCGCTGTTTGGTGAAGAGAGATTGCAAGAACCCTGCTGCTGTTCCGATGACCTCATCCCCCGAGCCACCCTCCTGCTGAGAGATGTGATCAGAATATAGGGGACAACTGGCCCTCCAGAGGAACAGTGTCTGGAGCAGGGGTGCAGAAGGATGGGGAAGGTCACGGAAGTTTGTTAAGCGACAGGGTTTGTGTTGGTGTAAATGTGACTGAAGATGACAACACAGAGTGCAGAGTTCTCTCATGTGTACATCATTACTGGAATGAAGTAAACATTTGGCAGTGTGTGCCGTGACCCCCAGATCTTGTGATTTGGGGACAGGGGTGTAATGCACACCCGCAGGCCTACACATACGTCACTGTGCGGCACTTTGAATATGGGGGTGAGTGCGAGCGCCTCCACACACACCGGCGCAACAAGTGCGCAGTTATTATAAGAATAATGCAAAAAGTGAACAGTAGCTATTAATCTATATATTAAACGTTCCGTTTTAATTATTGATATAATAAAGCAAGAAGTAAATATTGGATTTGACAATAGAGCAGGTAACACAGACACAGTGTGTGCGCGCGCTCGTGTGTGTGTGTGTGTATGTGCGTGTGTGCTTATGTATGTGTGTGTGTGCATATGTGCGTGTGTATGTGTGTGTGTGCATGTGTATGTGTGTGTGCATGTGTGTGTGTTTGTGTGTGCATACGTCTGTGTTTGTGTGTGCATGTGTGCGTGCACGCGCGAGTGTGTGTGTGCGTGCGTGTGTGTATGCGTCTGTGTTTGTGTGTGCATGTGTGCGTGCGCGCGCGCGGGAGTGTGTGTGTGTGTATGCGTCTGTGTGTGCATGTGTGCGCGCGCGCGCGAGTGTGTGTGTGCGTGCGTGTGTGTATGCGTCTGTGTTTGTGTGTGCATGTGTGCGTGCGCGCGCGCGGGAGTGTGTGTGTGTATGCGTCTGTGTGTGCATGTGTGCGCGAGTGTGTGTGTGTGTCTGTGTTTGTGTGTGCATGTGTGCGTGCGCGCGCGAGTGTGTGTGTATGTGCGTGTGTGTGTGTGTGTACATGCAGAAGAGTTAAAGGAGGGATTTTATTTTCTCAATGTTCCGCCCATCTGTATTTTAACCAATCAGCCGCGTCCTGCTGTAACCCAACACACACTCGCACCGGGATCCGTCCGGTACACACACACACACACACACACACACACACACACACACACACACGCACACACAGATGATCGGCGCTCCTCCGCATCTCTCCGGCGATGGAATGACGCGTGACGCGCGCGTCCGGATCCCGGGTGTGTTTTTCGGGCTCAGCGTTCATCTCATCTCCGTCTCATCCTGATCTCATCCCGCCAACTTCTCCGAAGCTCTGTGATCGGACTCCCGTGGACTGTTCCGGCGTCCCCCGGGCTGTCTCATAGAAGCGTCACACGTGTTCCGATGGGATGCGCGTTAGGATGACAACATAAACACAGACCGTGCGCGTTGGTCCCGGGCGGACACTTGGACACTGATCTGAGATCACAGATGTGAATGAGAGTGGACTGCAGGAACAGGAGTGTCAGAGATGCTGCATGTGGAAATGATGATGTTCGTGGGTCTGGTTCTGTGGATGTGTGTATTTAGTCAAGAGCCCAGCTCCAAAGTGATGGCCGATCGATACGCGGTCTATTGGAACCGAACCAACCCGAGGTGAGTGGATCTGTTCTGGGAACGGTGAGGAACATCACACACTCGGCTTTCTTTTCGTTTATAAATCCACACAAGTGTTTTGGAAGACTTCATTCAAAACAAGTCTGATGTTTATAAATGATAATTGATCAAATGTAATAATTGAGTTTGAATATTAAAGCATATTTGATCATCTTCACACATGAGATCACACACACTTATAATACACAAGTTCAGGGATTTTACTTTCTATTCAATCATAAACTCTGGTTTAATGCACTGAAGTTCATGGGATTTAATATATTTATTTTCTATGATAATACAAGCAAACATATTTTCCTTTTCACTATTGAAAGTCACATATTTCAAGACTTTTTGGATATACAAATAAATTGATGCCTGTGTGAATCAACTCTTGAAATAATCTCAATATTTCTATTTTGACATTGTTATAAAACACAGAAGAGTGAAGAGTCAAAGCACAGCCGAAGAAGTGTGTGAACAAAACTCCAAACACACTGACATATGGAATTAAATTAAGTAGTTTTAACTTTATTTTAAATACAAGATCATTTATGTTCAAATTAAATAATTATGTGCAACCAATTTACATGAGAAATTATGTTATTCCAACAATATTACTACAATATTAAATACATCCCTTTATTTCAGTATAACACCTCTTTTTAATTCAAAGATAATCAATCATTTCACTTTTTAAAATAGTTTATAATTTATCATCAAATATAGATATTATTCCTCCCAGGGGTTGTGACATTTATGTACAGTATTTTTAAGTTCACTTTTGAAACCCATCAGCTCATCTTCAGACATTTCTCTGCTTTTGACTCATTCTTAAATCATAATGCAACTTTGTCTATTGCACACTTTCATTTTTCTGAAACTGACTGTTCTTTAAAAGTTATCTTTTCATGTTCTTAAACGAGGAGTTGACAGCAGATGATGGATTTTTGTATGTGTTGATGTGTTGGATTTTTCAGAATGATATGAACACACGTATCAGGAGTCTCTGTATGTACTCCAGATGAAAATATGTATAAGCACATCTCTTTATGTTCAATGGATGAGTCGTGCGAATTGTTTTGTTGTCGTTCACTTTTGCTTGAACGGTGGTAATAAGGAAGCTCTTACTTCCTCTCGAGCTCTTTCTTTCTCTGTGGCACACTGAATGAATAGAATGAGATATTTCAGGACCTTCGTTCTGACTGTGAGGGTCGTCTGCTGGAGACCCGGGCACAGGGGTCACGCGCTCTCAGAGCGGAAACCTAAAAACATTCAGCTGTAACATGATAGTGGCTCGCCAAAATGTTCCATGATGAACCAGCGAAAGAAATGTGTTCCCACTCAAATCCACCGAACCATCGTGTGTGTGAGATGCGTTATTATGTTTACAACCAAACCTAATAATCATTTGGACATCTTTTCTACTGTACTGAAAACCACCACACAGTCGTTTTATGTTTAAAAAGTAGTTCCTTAATAAACCGAATATTTTTCTTCTTGTGTATTAAACCAAATAGAATTTGATCTCCGCTCACAGAATTCTTTTGTGTTTCACATATGTTCTCATGATGATGTACGAACACAAGACACAGTTACAACACTGCTGCTTTTCTGCTTAACTACACAAAACTTCTCTCTTGGTGTCGTCTACATTCACTTTTACATTGGAGCAAACAGTGTGTGTGTGTGTGTGTGTGTGTGTGTGTGTGTGTGTGTGTGTGTGTGTGTGTGTGTGTGTGTGTGTGTGTGTGTGTGTGTGTGTGTGTGTGTGTGTGTGTGTGTGTGTGTGTGTGTGTGTGTGTGTGTGTGTGTGAACTGAAGTTGTGTTATGAAGAAGGCCGCTGTGGATTAATGTTAGTCATTTGTGGTATAACAGAATAATAAAGAAGGCTGATGTAAATCTCTTTGTTTGTGTGTGTGAAACTGTAATGTATTAGTTATATTTTTGAAGGATTTATGGGCCAGGACAGTATAGAGAAGACCGAACACATTGGGTAGGGTTTGACTCTTGAGTGGGGAATTAAACTCGGGTCACCGTGTGCGCACGTGTTGTTCGTGTCGGGACATTAACCGCATGGCTATCTTAACTGAAACTGGTTGTTTTTTATGGGATGAGGGTTCCGATGAGGGTTCTGAGAAATATTGCTGTGTGGCCTAGAATCTTAAAGAGTTTGTCTTAAAATTTGACACTTTGCTTATTTATGTTGTTACATGTATGACAGGATTTGCATTGGTGTAGTTTAATCTTTCATTTGCGATTTCATTTACATATGTTTAAATATTAGTTTACTATATAGATAAATAAATGGCTCAAATCACCCAAATACGATGTCGAATTAATTCTTGAAATAAAAAATATAAAAATATGTGCTTTGAATAAAAGCGTCTGCTAAATGACTGAATGTAAATGTGACTTTCTAGCGGCAGTCTTCCACAAGCAAAGTCACGCAAGAGGATAAATATTAAGTTTGATGTAATAATCTGATAAAATCTTATAGATTTATAAATCTAACATAAGTATATGACATGTAATGAAGGTATTGAACAAGATGACTGGCACGTGTGCCAGTAATATAAGAAAAATAAAGTCCTCAGAATTTTACGAATGACCAATCAGAGGCCAATATTCCACAGAGATGTATAAAAACTAAAAGAATACATGAATCTTAATGTATTATATTTGTATTGAACTTAAAGTTGTGTTCAGTTGTATTATTCACTACACAGTCTCTTCACACCTGAAAATCCACATCCAGCTGTGAGAGAATTCTCCAGATATTGAAAGGGCTTTAGTCAGATCTAGAGGATAAAGGTTCAGGAGGAATCATGCCACAAGATTTCAGAAGCGTACAGTAAATATTGCACACGTGTTATGCCCAGATATCGGCTCTCTCTCTTATTATTCTTCACATATGTGTTATTGTTTACATCACTTTACCGAACACAAACAAGCAAGCAAACAAGAAAAGTGAGCTCTCTGGTCTCCGGACCGCCCGCTGCCCGTGAGGAGACGGAGCGGGCCGCTGTAAATATTGAGCGCCCGCTTCTTTCTCCGGGTCTCAGTGAAAGGACACTATTGTTTCTCTCTCCCCGGCCGGGTTGAAAGTATGCATGTATTTAGGGAGCGAGAGAACAGGAGAGCATGAGGGGGGAATAGAGAGAGTTCACCGTCCTGCTTGTGTTACTCACAGTATTTACAGGAGAACACAATGAAGAACAGAATTCTGTTCCTCTGGCAGGCCAAACTTATGCCACCGTCCGCTTCTGATGGACTTCCTTTTCATGAGGAACAATGTAGGTGACATTCTGGAGCTCAGGGTCTGTGATGGGCCCTAAGCCGATGGGATTAACCCCAGAACTGAGCTTTGTCTCTCTTCGGGTCTTTTGGGTAGGATGGGTGCGGGGGGGATATAGTATGAGACCCTCAATCTGGTGTAAAGAGTTCGGACACGCTTGAGCTTAAATTCTTGAAATTAGTACCTTTATGCAAATAGGAGAGAGAATTTCTTCATAAAAACATGTATAGATATTGATGTTGAAAGCACATTCCCACCTGTGTTATTTTATTGATTAAATTACATTACATTCATACTGAAATGTAGAAAATATTCGTAATAAAAACTCCGTGGTTGTGTCTGAACATTGACTGGAAATGTGGAAAAGATTCTTTTTTTGAAGTGCACTTAAAGAAAGGTCAAGTATATTTTAAGTTAATTTTATGGTAAAATATTTGTCGATTAGTCAAGTAGACTGTTCTTTATACTTTCAGTGTACGAGCTTTCATCAGTCTTTCCTTGGAAATACACAATATAAACTTTTATCATTATTAAAGTGTACTTTTATGGAATAAATGTTGATTTCTGGTGGAGTGTCAGTGGTAAACCTTGAGATTTTCTGGTTGAGCTTGTGATGTCTTGCGTTTGTTTCTGGTTTCTGGAAGGCCGTGACTCCAGCCCTTATTCATGAGCTAATAACAGAGAGTCACTAAAGAGATTAAAAAGGCATCAGCTCATTGTGTAGCGACACAAAACCCTTCCTCTGTAATCCCTCTTTCAGCTCACATTTATATGAATCAGTCTTTAAGAACTAATGAGATAAATAATGCTTAAGAGGAATCCTGGAGTGTCTTGAGAAGTCTGGACAAACACAAGTTTGAAATATTCTCCTTGACTTTTCTTTTCACTTCCTTCTTTAAAATTGCTCTTTTCTAAGGATTTGTTCGCAGACATCAGATTGAAAGTGTAGTCAGGATGTTTCTCATCAGGGTTTGTTTGGCTACTGATCTTCTCACACCGTGAGCTTTTATCCGCCCCTCAGTGCTCAATGGTCCGGTCTGCACGGAACAGGCCATCTGTGGCGGCTTCTCGCCCCTCTCTCTCTGTCAATCTCTCTCGCTCTCAACTAATCAGGGATTACTGGCCCTTTAAATTTTCTGTAATAGGCTCAGGGCTTTTGGGGTCTGTTGGGGTCTCTTGTGTTGAAGTCTTTGATTTAGAAAAATGTTGTGGTTTCTGCAGGTGACTGACTGTTAGTTAATGCTTCACGTCCAAAAATAACTCATTTCAGCATTGCATCATTTATTCCTGAAATTCCTTTCATTTAATCAACAGTTATTCATTTTTAAAACAAGGTATTGTTATAAAAACTGTTTTAAAATAAATAACATTTTTGTATGTGTTTCTATGAGCATGTCATGTCCAATTTTAACTATTAAATAATACATATAATATTGCATAATACATATAAAATAATACAAGTGTTATTCATTTTTATCAATGTAGTATTTATAAGGCTTTTCACAAAATCTTTACACTTTTTCTCTTTCTTTACCATACAAATAATTTTCCTATTAAATCTATTATAAGATATGTTTGTGATATAATAGTATAATTATACGGGGGCAGTCGTGGCCTGGTGGTTCGAGTCTTAGACTTGTGATCCGAAGGTTGCTGGTTCGAGACTCCGAACCAGCGGGAATACCACGACTGAGGTGAGTCCCTTGAGCAAGGCACCGTCCCCCCCACTGCTCCCCGGGCGCCGCGGCATGGCTGCCCACTGCTCCGGGTGTGTGTTCACTGCTCCCCGGGCGCCGCGGCATGGCTGCCCACTGCTCCGGGTGTGTGTTCACTGCTCCCCGGGCGCCGCGGCATGGCTGCCCACTGCTCCGGGTGTGTGTTCACAGTGTGTGTGTGTTCACTTACTGGATGGGTTAAATGCAGAGCACAAATTCCAAGTATGGAACACCATACTTGGTAATACGTCACGTCACTTCACTTCACTACAGTGTGTGCCTTGACCTTCACTTTTATAAAATGTTTGTATATATGGTTTTTTGTTTTCTCATTACAAAGTATGTTTTAGTTATATTAGTTTATGTTTTAGTATATTTGCTTTGTTTATAATTTTATAAAGGTTTTTTGTCATAAACATGCATAAGTATTTCTATTACCCTTCTAGTATTACACACAGTATTTAATTTTAGAGTATTGTTTTTTAGTTAAATGTTCGGTATATTTTCTCTTCGTTGTAGTTTTCTTTTAAACTTCCAGTTGCTCGTATCTTCTTGATTTCCATATTTTAAAATGGGGTATTCTCGTGGCTTTTATTATTTTCGTCTTTCTTGGAAAATTGTAAAAGCGATTGCTTAGCACAATCTGCATTTGGAGGAGGGGGGTTAATCAGCCAATGGAAGGGAAGGATTTCTTGATGTTCGATTGGTCGAGACAGTAAAGCAGAGTCTGGAGGTGGCGGGTGGGGTTGGAGGGTGTATAAAATATTAAGGGGCTGTTTGTGATCTCACAGACAAGCTGTGCTGGCAAACCTTCGCACGCAATCCGGTAAAAAGGAGGTCAAGACAGCCATGTTGGAGTAGTAGAGGTGACCCTGAAATCTAAGGATTAAATGTGACCTTTGAGACGGCTTTGTCCAAAACATGTAAAAACACACATGAGACACATCAAGTGACTCCGAAAGATCTGCTGAACCCGGGACGTTTTTGAACAATGAAAATAAACCTCCTATTGAGTTGTGTCTATGTAACTCGTTCTTATTTGTATGTTACAAATCATATTTAATTCCTCAACTTTTTTCCCACCAACCAGCCAAAACAAGTGTGAAGTATTGTGTGGTGTGTGTGTATATATGATCAATAATACAGTTTTCCTCCAGCTATAAACACCACGAGCGTTCATTCTGCACCAGATCCGCACGGATTCACTCCAGGACCGCGATTCGTTCTCCGTATAGCCAGCGAGAGCTTCATTGCAGGAAGGTGTTTGAATTATTCAGGCCTATAATCGGCCTTTATGTCACATGCGCCGGCCGGGGTCTGTGTTATTCTAGTGCATAATTGATGGTGTTCAGATGTGGAAGAGTTACAATAGCAGAAGTAATGTGAAGGGAAAGTTCAGGCGGTAGTGTCAGAGAGAGAGAGGGGTGTCGGGGCAGAAAGATTGCGTGCGCGGGTCAGACGGCGAGGGGTGTTGGGGGGGTCTCGGCTACATGGGGCGTAACGAGTGCTGAGATTGAGCTCGGACGTAAGATTCCATCCACTGCCGAAGACTGAACACAACAATCTGTGTAATGTGTCTGTGTTCGTTTAAAGCATTCAGAGGAAACAATCCTTGTAAAAATACTGAGGTCATGCAACACATATTTTTTTAACATGCTTAACACAGGGTTACGGATGTCCACATTGTGCCCAACAATGGGTTAAAACAAATGTAACTACATCAAAATTAACTAGACATTTATTTCTTAGAAACTCTTTAGTGTTATTAAAATAAATGTAACAAAAAATGATCATGGAATTATTTGATATCATAATCATATTTTAATGATTACATATTTAATATTACTTATTAAAAATATCTCTTATAATAATAATAATAATAATAATAACAATAGTTATAATAATAATAATAATAATATTGTTTTACCTTATTTATTATTTACTAAATGTTTTTCAACAAGACGAGTCCCTTGTGTTTGTTATATTCTTACTGTTAAATATTAAAACAGTTATATGTTGTTTAAAACACAGAACAGAATTGAAAGACTTACAGTACAGAGGAATATTGGTTGGTTGGTTTGGTTCAGATTTCAGTGACCGTGTTAAGAGTGAAAACTTAAACCATGTCATTAGTTAACCGCCTTTAATTGACTCTTAGTCCAGTGAATCTTTTGTCTGTCCCAGATTTACCTGCAGAACATCATTTGCACACATGTCCTCAGGTTTACACCTCGCTCACCCGAGAGAGACGCACACACAGACCTTGTGCTTTGTGTTTCCGAACAAAGAATGTTGGGATTGAGTTACAGACATGTGGGTTTGAGTAGCAACCGAACACACCGGGCACAAAGAGGGTTGTGGGAAATTCTTAATCTTTAGACGAACACGACACCTGAGAAAGCTTGAACGCTTGATGTTTATAGAGATGAACTTTTCATTACGCCAATGCTCGCTTACTTTAGTTCTTTTCATTTATTCATCCATCTCGATCAACTTTATAATTTTCACAAGAAAACTGTCAATTCAATTTTTATATTTAACTGTATTATTTTATATACACTTTTTAGTATTTTAATATATTTATATATATATATAACACACAATTTATGTCTACATTGATTAAATGAACTATAGTGAAGTATACTTTATTCTATATTTACTTTTATAATAAATTGTCAATTATTACAGTTTACTGTAATGTGTGTACTACAGTATATTTATATAGCATATACAAAAGTTAATATTATTCCATTTATTTTCTACATCTTGACAATACATTTAACTTAATTTGATAATAATTCTATAATTAATACTTAAATTGTTTTAGTTTATGATTTGATCTCTTACTTATCTTCACACATATCTTCCATGTTTTATTCACATGCATGTACCGTAAAAGTTTTAAAAAGGCGCCGTTAAATCGACCGTCCGATTGAGTCGTGCATTCAGACTTAAACCAGAAACTTTTGCCGGTAAATGACATCTTACTTCCATCACAAATCCTCGTGCGATTAATGCTCGTGCATTCTTTCTTAATAGAAGCATAAATATTTCCATAAAGAGATGAGGTCATACAGCTGTAAAATATGTCTTGCTGCGTGAGCAATTAGTGTTGTGGTGAAGTACTCCATTTGAACGAAGTTTACTGCACTTTTATGGCATGTATGAGCTGCTACAATGCGGCCGTAAAGCCGCTGATAGACGCATTAGTTGCTGCATGTCCAGGAAACATATAGAGAGAATTTATGACCTTTCCCATACGGGATGTGTCCAGTCTCAGATTTTAATGGCCACAGAGATCCGTCGCCAACATTTCTCTAAATATGAAATAGTGATTTTGTGAGGTGTAATTGTGGTGTTTTGCTGTGGTTTTTGATCTGGTGAGGATCGGGTTCATTCAGGCTCTTCTAGATTGTTCTTGACTGCTCTCGCTGTGTGTTAATAGACTTCATGTTGAAATGGTTCCTCACTGCTGATGGAATCCACAAATCATTATCTTCATTGCTTTTAGCTCAGTATATCCTGAACTTTAGTTTATTTAGCAGGTTATAAATATCCATAATATAAG
This sequence comes from Triplophysa yarkandensis, assembly GCA_033220385.1. Lineage (NCBI taxonomy): Eukaryota > Metazoa > Chordata > Actinopteri > Cypriniformes > Nemacheilidae > Triplophysa > Triplophysa yarkandensis. Next base: position 6,028,462 of record CM065677.1, on the reverse strand, counting down.
ATTCTGACCTTTTGTGATTATAACCTTTTTCTGAGGATTTATTTACAATCATCTTTTTTCGTTCTAAATAATAATAGAAATTTAAGTAGAAATCATATTTATTGTAAATTTTTATATTTTGCCTCTTTGTAAATTTGAAAGGATATTTTATTAATTAAAAAAATAACATTTTTGTAGTTATTTTCTATTGAATTTTTTTAATGGCCAACAATAAAAATACTCTTTTCATAATTATAAAGTTACATTTTTTAATAATAATAATAATAATGTGTATTAAATTAATCTGACACACACTAACATAGATAATTTTTATAGTTTTGGTATTTCTATGACTTACTATTAATTTAAAGTCATTCTTTTTATAAATTATTATTTAAATTTTGACATTTTCCTGAATATTAATTTGGTAAACATTGATTTTGTTCTGTGCGTCAGTAAGTGTTTTATTCTTTTGTCCTAAACAACTCTTTTTTTTATTATTTGGGATTATAAAAATAAATATTATCATTAACTGTGTGAACATTTTATAGACAGATTTATTTTATTATGAGTTTACCAGATTTATTTTTATACATAACATGTTTATACATAAATGTAGTTTGTTGCGGTTTGTAAAGTGATATCTCAGTATTCGAAGAGTTTTACACCTTTGAAACTCTCTGTGTTGTGTTTATGATGCCTCACATGAAACACTGTAATATTACAGTATGAATGTTGTTGGGTTATCATCAGTATTTAAAGGAGCTTCATTGTGTTATGGTGTCTGGCTCTGGATGGACGTGGAGGGCCGTGATGTCGTGTCTGTAAGTGCACGGTGTCTGGGGATCAGAGAGGGATCACGTGCTTTTAGCTTTTCAGTTCTTCCCTCATGGTTCTTGGCACGCAAAGCTGGAAATACTACTGCCACCGACCTACCAACCCCTTCCTACCAACACATCTTCAAAGACACTATAGCACAAAAGAGCCAATGAGGAAGTGATGGTGATGCTTCGCTCGGGGTTGCTATGCACATAGAGGAAGTTTTCATTTCTGTTGCCTTGAGCTACTGCTTACTCAAAAGAATTCAATCTAGGTCAGCTTGTATTAGGGTGAAACGAGGGGTTTCAGAAGGATTTGCTCTTTAATGACATTTTTGATGGAGTCATTTATTGCACGTACACACACACACACACACACACACACACGCACGCACGCACGCACGCACGCACACACACACACACACACACGCACGCGCGCGCACGCACGCACATAGACACACACACACACACACACACACACACACACACACACACACACACACACACACACACACACACACACACACACACACACACACACACACACACACACATGTGAGTAACATACTGTCAATAAAAACTTTAAAGTTTAGTGATGTACAGTACAGTAAAATACAGTACAGCACAGCAGAGTACAGCAAAAACACTACAATAGATCAGTACAGTAAGGTACATTACAATAGACTAGATTACACTAAAGTACAGTTAAGGTAAATAAAAGTTGAGTAGAGTACTTTAAGTCGTGTTACAGTAGAGCAAAGTATAATAGAGTAAAGAACACTACAGTACAATGGAGTACAGTAGGATCGCAGTATAATAGAGTTTGGGTCAAGTAAAGAAGATTACAGCGGGTAGAGTACCACCTAGTCGAAATACAGTAGAGCACAAAAGAAAACACGAGCTCTGCCGAGTAGATAACAACCCAAAAGAGTACAGTAGAGTTACAGTATGGTAGAGTTATGGTTAAGAACAGCAGTGTTTAGTGTAGTAGAGTGCCGTATAGTAAAGTTGTATTAGAGCACAGAAGAAAACAGACTTCTGTATGGTAAAGTACTGTATGGTAAACAGTAGAGCAGAGTACTGTACAGTAGAATGACAGTAGAGTACTCTGTTTTTATTTGAAACTATTAACAGAAAATTAAATTTAAATTTTGTAAATTTAAAAGCCTTGATATTAAGTAAATATAATGTTTAGTTTATAAATTTTGTTTATATTACTAACAAAGTAACTTAATCTGATCAACACGAATATAGATATTAGAATTCCCCAAAATATTGGTTTATTTTACAAATATATGTATGTTAATTAAATCCTTATTTTCTCCCTTAAAAATGTACATTTGGGAAAAATTAACAGTTGTTTTTTTAATTAATTATTATTAATATTTTATTATTATATTAAATTATATTATATTATATTATATTATACTGAAGATATATATTTAATGCTTTTTTTATATATATATATATATATAACTGTTTATATTTGTGATATTGACTAAGCCACCTAAAGTATTATTCGCAGTGTAGAAGAGTAGAGTACAGAATAAAAGAGAAGAGTATAAAACAGTAGTTTAGAGTAACAGAGAGTACAGTGGGAACAGCAGGTGACCGCGTCATACCCGTTGTGTTCAGATGAGTTTTGTCCTCTTCATACATCATGTTGATTTGTGTAATTTCTGTAATGAATGATGGGATGTGATATCAGAGAGCAGAGAGTTTTTTAGGTCGTACAGTAAATAGAGGCCTGCGGTGTACTGATACACTCTTATGTGTGTGGATGTCATGTGAGTTCTAATTAGGTTCGCATGGAAAGGCTTTTCTCTCACGTCGGAGATGATGTTGGAATGTGTTTGCATTGGCTCTCTTCTGTTGGTTTCGGGGCTTTCAGTCATTGAAACATTTGTTTTGTTAACGGCAGCTGTGAAGTCAACTAGTCTGAGCGCTTCTGATCCAAAGCAAACAGCTTCAGAAGAATCGGCCGTCTCAGATGCAGACACATGCTGTTGCTGAGCATCCGTGACATACTCACTGCTATAGATATTAGTATTAATCAATAATACTCATTTCACTTTAGCCATGTAATGCATTTCAGATTTTTTATTTTACAATATCACAAATTAATGTGATATTGCAGTGGATCAACATTTAGAGATTCTTTGTTTTTTCAATGGCATTTAATTTATTTTTATTTTAAAATAATAACTATAATAACATTAATCTGTAGTTTCTAGTAAAATTATTTTTGCATTAATAAATATATTTATATTTGTTTACATTAACCCATAGTTGTTTGTTTACATTAACCCACACTTGTGACATAATAAAAGTAAAGCGTAATGCAATATAAGTCTCTTTTGTAAAGAGCGTGTGCCGAATGCATTCATGTAAATGTAAATGTTACATCAGCAGAAAAAATTTAAATAAATGATTATGTATATTGGAGAGTAATCGCTGAGTTATAGTTTCATATTAAAGCAATATATGGAATCACTTTCAGTTATCTTGTCTGATGTTTCCTGTAAGAAAAAGTTGTCTTGACAACATTGACCGAGTCATGACTTATTTCTTTAGGTTACTGGCTGTGGTGGTCCGTATTTATTGTAGAGATTATAGCGCAGCATCTGTTGGGTCATGTTTTAAAGGCTTATCATTATGAATGTACCCTCTTTTTATCATGGTGTGTTTGTGTGTGTGTGTGTGTGTGTGTGTGTGTGTGTGTGTGTGTGTGTGTGTGTGTGTGTGTGTGTGTGTGTGTGTGTGTGTGTGTGTGTGTGTGTGTGTGTGAGAGAGAGAGAGAGACATTAGTGACCTCACAAACCTTTTCTCAAGGTCATTCTTTATCCTTAAACAATCTTCATCAGTCGCGCACGCACGCACACTCACACATGGGCACACACACATGCGCACACACACGCACACACCCATCATACATCACATGTCATTATCAGATAAAATACTTAAAATAAACATACACAAATTGTGTCATATACTGTGTGTGTGCGTGTGTTTGTGTGTAATGGATGTTGTGTATGATGAGGTCAGAGGTCAGGTGTGGGGTACAGGTTAATGGATCAGATGTTTGATAGGACAGACCGCTCATATAAACGTGCATTCACTTACAGCTCGTCCTCTAAGGAATTATGGGATGCTCTTTCCGTCCATTTTTATTGCCCCCTGTAATTCTCTGAGTCATATATGCAAATGTAAAAGCACTATATGTGATGTGGGCAGAATATAAAAAACTTCTTTTGTATGTTGTTTATTTGCTCATGAGTGTCACAGTTTACAAATGCTTTTTCTACTGTTTAGAATATAAACCGCTGACTCAAAAATATTCTCCCAAAAATTTAAATAATGTTCATTCTGCAGAGCGTAAATAAAGGCGAACGCTGAACTCTTAAAAATTGTTTCTTATGTAGGTCAAGAAACATAAAACAGAACCTTTATTCATCTGCCTCTTTTCCATTACATCAGCATTAAAGTTGTCCTGTAGGATTATAGTGGACATTAATAGAAACTTCTCATAGTAAAGCAGACGAATTTGAGATCTTGTTCATCTTTTTTGTTTTCCTTTCTTAAGAGGCAGCCACAGTCAAAAGTGTGATATTTCTAGAAATGTCCGATCACAGGTTTTGTGTTTAAATCACATCCCGCTGGTCCAGTCTCAGCACTTTCGATCTAATGGTATCTTTGGCTCAGCTTGGTTATAGAAATAAATTATTTGAGAGGATGACGGTCCTTTATATGCAGAACATCCCAAATGATTTGAAGGTCTGGAAAAGTTTGGGTAAAGAATATTGTGTTTCACTGAAGAATGCATGAGAGTTTTATTATATAATAATTCTAACACATTTTACAACGTGTTTAATTATAATTTAGCATAAAGAAATCAAGTAATGTCATATAGAACATCACCTTGTATCATAAATTTATGCACGGATGTTTGCTGTTGTTAAGTGCTGTCTCTATATTTCATCAGTTTGTGTTTTTGTAGCACAGAATAGAGTCATTATAATAAAACAAATATAAAAAGTCTTTTCTGGCTCAGCAGCGTATTTCACATTTGGAAAACAGACAAATTAAGCAACATTATAAAGTCGAAAGTGTTATTTCGTATCATCATTCTTCAGAGAGACTTAATCATTCAATCAGCGCTCATAAAACGCTGGGATTTTATTATTTTCCTCTTGTGTATAAGCAGAGACGCTCGGAAACGCTTCCGATGTTAATCCGATGCCATCTGGAAAAGCGCTGAGCCCACGGCCCGCTGGCACAGAGGTTATGTCTCTTATGTAAACGGAACAAATTCTTTTTCACACTAATGGTGTATCACATTAATGCCTGGAGAGATTTATACACCAGGTCAAGCTGAAGGGCCACCGGGGGCCAAGACTTATCTCATGTCTCACAAGAAATCAAAATAAACTCTATTGTGCCTCTGAATGTGTACTGAAACACTGGTTTGTCTTTATACCCCGTGTGAAGGGAAAACTCAAACTTTCTGAATATAACACAGCTATTCATTTGATTTTATTCCCACAATCAGTCTTTATCATTTTCTCTTTACAATATACTTATTAAACTCAAAAACAACTATGAATGTTTAACTAAATGTTTTTAAATTAACTTTATTAGTTAAATTTTTTTTTATTTGTTATATGTTTGTTAAATAAATATTGACACACACATAAATATTGTTTGGTTTTTACTAAATGGGTTTTAAAAGATAATGAGACTCATTCAGAGTATCAAAGTATTTTTTTAATTTATGATCCTAATGAACAATGTAATTGATGTTTATCTTTGTAGCTCATGAGATTTCATCAAGTTCTCAGTTGTATTTCATTTAAATATCAACTTAAAATTTTAATTAATGTACAATGAGAAAAATTGCTCAAGTGGCTTCTTATATCACAAAAATAAAGTTATATTAAGTAGCTAAAATCTTTTAAAAACATTAAATATATATTTTAGGAAAAAATAATAAAATATTGAGTAAAATCTTAAAGTGAAGTTAAAATCTAGAAAAAGTTTATATAATGAATGTATTTATTGTATTAATTTAACAAATATAATGTTTGTATATATTTGTAATATACACCAAATAGAAATATTTGAGTTAGATTTTACTTACATATATACAACATTAAAACAATGTATTATTTATTAATTTCAAAGTTTTTAAATGAACTCGTGTTTTTGAGGGTAAATTGTTTGACGCAAAAACAGTAAAAAAGTGTAAATTGTAGATGTATAATCTGGATTTGAGTAAATGTTTGAGTTCATATTGAGTTCTACAATAAATTTGATTTGACAACTCTGAGCTCAGTTTGGGACATTGTTGGAAACTTTTCTGAAACTTTGTTGGGAGTTTTATTGCTATGACAACCAAATTAGCATTTATATTTTTGTCAATTTTCAGTTATAAAGGCCTGTAGATTTCTCAGATCAGATTCTTAAGTGTTATATTTCTCCCAGTGGGGTTTTGTCCCTTCAGATTCATGTGTTTATTTCACAGTTTCTCTGTCTCCGTCTCACAAACCTCATGAAAACCCAGCTGAGGTATCCCATGAGTCCCGGCTCTATCCCAAAGACAAATGCCCCATGATGGGGCGGAAAGAAAGGTCTTCAAAGTGACCGGTGGTGTGTGGAGCTCACAGGGAATCTTCTATTATACAGATGAAAGCGATCTGATGTCAGAACAACAAAGAAAAATAATTAAAACCCGCGTGAGCTGGGAAGGTTTGTGGAGACTGACAGCTCGTCGCGCTCCGTCGGGAAGTTTTTGTGCCAAACGCTTAAGATCAGTGTGTAGTGAATCTCATTTATTCATGTCAAGAAATCTTAGAAACCAGATGAAGTGACTTATTTAAATTTTAACAATTTGTGATTTTAATTTTTTGCTTTTCACTTAATCAACATAAAATGTAACAACATCATTTTAGTAATATTCGTATTAAGGAAATTTGCCACAACATCAGTATAATCGTTCTTTCAGTATAATCGTAACATAAAGTGTAAATGTATTGAAATTATACAAAAGAAATGTAATGGTATGAAGTTACATTTGATGAAGAAGCATTGCATTGGGAGTTTTTTTAAGTATTGTTATATATATTTATACATATATACATATATATATATATAATGATATTGTTTAATTTCTCTTGGTTACCGTTATGGCGCTCTTTGTGAAAGACATTTATTAGCTTCAGCCCAATGAGTGACAGTTACCCATAAGACATTGTTTCATAATTGATTCTCTGGCCGTGCCAGAGCTGGTTTACATCAAGTGAGCGTTAGGTCGGTCCCCAGCCCGAGCTCTCAGTCAGTGAGCAGACGCTGAAAACGACAATGTGTGCTAATTGTTTGATGTTAATACGCTCCATCAGTCAGGCCTCATTAGAGCACACACACACACACACACACACACACACACACACACACACACACACACACACACACACACACACACACATACTGGTTTTTGTGGTATATAAGGACTCAGATCTCCAAACCAGTCTGATGGTGGTTTAATGGGACCCACCTTTCCCAGTGCCCTGAAGAGACAATAACCCTATCAAAAATTTTCTTTTGACGAGCTGGTGTCAAATCTGGCTTTAAATTTAACATACACACAACAGAACAGAAATTAAAGTGATATGATATTTTAGTGGTATACAGGGTCATTCCCGCCCACTCTTAAAAGTTCCCGCCCTTGAAAAATTTGGGGTTTGGAAAGTCCTGCCTTATTTATGAGGACATCAATATTTTGATGACTTAAGGGGACAAATTCAATTTACTGGCACTTTACCATACACAACACACAAATGTGACAACACTGTGTACTGTAATGACCCATGTGGTTAAAGAGAACTGTATCACTAATACAATAGACAATGACAGTTTCTACTGCATTATAAGGACAAATGTGTTTTAATGGCACATTTCTGTACACCACACAAAAACAAGACGACATTGTGTATTGTCAAGACTAATGTGACTGATAAGAACTGGAAAATAAATACAATACACAACAAAGGATCTTACAACATTTTAAGGACAAATGTGATTTACTGGCACTTTACCATACACAACCCACAAATGTGACAACATTGTGTATTGTCTAGACTAAGGTAAATAAAGAGAACTGGATCCAAAAATATACTTTTTACTCCATGGTTTATTTTAATATAAAAGACATGAGTATAGGAGTACAGAAAATAATAAATCTTATATTGCTCATCTGAAAAGGACGAATCACTGATTTTTGGCTTTTTTTTTCAAACTAATTCCACGATTTCGTACAAAATCTCGTATGTTTTGAACTGTGCGCTTTGCCAAAACAGGATCCTCAGCAGCCTTACACTGCTGGCATTCAGACAGTGTTGCCAGTTTTCCTTTGGTTATGTGTGGCTTGAAATGTTTCATCACAGCCGTAACCTCAGCAGTTGACCAGCAAACTTTCTGACATTTTCGTGGGTTCCCAATCTCTGTCTCACTCTCTGTACATAAGAATGTGTACTTCAATTAGCTTTTAATTTGATAAGAGTCCATACTTACATTGATGGCAGCATTCTAATGTAAAACCTGGATACCTGAACACACTTCAGCAGCTATTCCAATGGGCATCTGAACACCTGCTTTGACAACAGTTAAACATTTATTATTGCACCTATTGCACATTATACAATACTTGCACTTTATAGTAATTTCACCACAAACTAAATGTTTGACAGATTTAGTAATCAGAAGTATAATCATATGTAAATTAAGTAACGTAAAGTTGATAATGAGTGATTCCCCCTTTAAAGAATTAAAGAAATAGTGCAGGTAGGTCTCTTGTAGTGTCATGGAGACATTGCCAAAGTTTTTTCCTTCTCCTAATTTGAAAGATTGACTTGATGCTGGTGGGACCAGATTTCCATGTGCAGGTATCCACTTTTGTCACACTCTCACTGGACTATTACATTTTAAAAAATACTATTTCAATGGATGTGAAAAATAAATGATTGTTTGAAAGTGATATTTCCTACTGATACACTGAATCACTTTTTCAATAAATGGCTTAAAACATTTAATGGTTGGCTGAAAATGCTACGAAGTCCCCAAGACCTTATATGGTGCTTTTGGTGAATGGCACTTTTTCAGGGGAAAACAAGAACAACCTTTATAAATACATAATGTCTGCACTACTGACCCTAGTGGTATTGCCTTTAGCATTATACACTTATTTAGTAGTATTAACAGAAGCTTTAGACTGTTAAAAGTGTTGATTAGGCATGTTCAAATGGGTTCCTTTTTATTAAAAATCGAGTTAGACTCATGACTTGGTATTTCTTTGCTTCAGAGAAAGGCTTCATAAACGCCCTCAAATATTCAACCTCTATCTGTCAGCAGATCACAAGTTATTTATCGGCCATTTTCTCATTAAATCCCGTCAACTAGTGAGCTAAGAAAAGCACAAGCATCAGTGTGTGAGCTCGACTTTCAGAAACAATCGTAAAGCTGTATCTATCTTCTGTAAATTTAGGTAACCAAAATACTTTTCAGAGTAATTAACAACGCGATTCTAAACTACATGTACTCAGGATTAACATAATATTGACAGAAACTGTATGTTATACCTCTCCATTAAGATTTCTGACATCTAAAAAAGTAGTATTAGCCACAAATGCAATTTACATTGCACTCTATAATATTTGGTTAGCTTTGCACAATCTTGTGATCTGGTATTGAAGACTGATGCAGAAGATAAGGAATAAATATACGTTGAATTTAATAGTGGAGTTTAATGTTTTAACGTACAATTAAAGGACAGAAAATTAGTAATGTTGCAGAGGAATTCAGTAAACTATAAATATAAGTGTCAAACTTAAGCATAACCATGCTTAACTTTGAACAATATTTTGGTGTATAAATCCTGCAAAATTCATCCTAACAACAATTATGTTGTAGTGCAAAATATTGATGCAAATAATTTAAAACAAACAATAAAAAGTAAAACGTCAAAAAATAAATACATAAAGTTAAGTTAACATACCAGCATGATTGTAGGAAGCAGCAGAAACAACATGACTGGAGGCAGCAGCAGCAGACACATCATCATCATCAGCATCACTTTCATCAGGACCACTGGCTTCAGAATCATTCACACTGATCTCATCTTCCAGTAAAAGTCACATATAACACAATGAGTTTCTACATCTGTTCATTTCGGATACAACACAAAAATATTTACATGTTACACTTTTAAAAGAAATCATTCACTGCACTTAAGAGATGCACAGCACTTCACATGATTCATAACTTCACACCTCCCAATAAATGTATGCAACTAACTGGACTATCTACACCAGCATAGACATACCTTCAATCTCAATATCGTCAAGGGATTTGCCCTGAAGATCAGGAAGACTGCCCTTCTCCATAGCTAGCAGCAATTTAGATATTTTAGCCAGCTGAGTAGTGGCTTCAGGTAGCCTGTAATAGTCACGATGTACACGGATATCATGCCCTAAGAAATCGGCAATTTGGTCCAGTTCATTGTTTTTTAGGTTGAGGATTTGTGAGAGAGTAGCGACATGTTTGCGCAGTTGTGTTGAACGCAGAAATTCTGGATTCTGAGCTCCACATTCACTTGCGTAGACCCGAATCGAGTCCTGGCCTCTATAATGACTTTGGCAGTGAGGTCTAGCAAACAAAAAACTGTTGGTGTCATGCACCCCACACTCACTTCTCCTGATTACCAGCAGTGTCAATGCCTCCACCATATCAGGTGAAAGAAGAACAGCCACCTTTCTTCCTCTTTTCCCTCTTATCTCAACACGACTGAAATGACTGCAGAGTTTCTGTTCAAACCTGCTAAGACCCAGAGAAACATCCTCGTGAAGAGAAGTGCTGTCCCTTTCTTGAAAGCTTTTAAGCAGCATTTTTGACACCTCTCCTGCCCGCCGGCGATTGAATACAATTACTCTTACTAGAGTTGCTTTGGCTAGATCTGCATAGCTCTGAGGTGAAGCCATCTCTTTTAGTTTCTCAAAGGCAGAATTTGTGCTCTTTTCAAGGAACTGATGAAGACACTGTACATCTTTGGTGAAAGGCAACGTCGATGGCTTGTTAAATTTGGCCTCATTCAGTGTGACAAGCGCAGAGTGGGAGATCAACTCTGACCACTTTGAGGAGTAGAGCTTTTTGAAGGTATCTGTTGAGGAAATCAATTCTTTGTCTTCAGACATGAGTGCCCTACAATGAATGATTTCACAGATCTTATTCAATGAATGACCAAGTTTGAGTGCAAGACTAGGGCTTTGGTAGCAGTGACTCTCTTCGTCATAGCCAGACATGCTCTGGACTGCTTGAATAAGTCTATAGAAATTAGAAGGTTTCAAAGCCTCTTCAAGGCTGTAAATGGAAAACTCTCGACGCAAAGTCAACAACAATCTTCCAATTTCACGGAGTTTCTGTCGTATGTATTCAAATTTAGTAGGGTCATGTCCATGTTTGTTAAAGAACGACTGTGCAAGCTGAAGAATACTCCAGTCACTTTTAACAACAACGGAAACGTCATCATGCTTCATCACACCCAAAAGCTTCCAGACTCCTTGAGAGATCTGCTGACTGAATGCAGACTCTGCAATAGTTGCCAAACCAAAGACTCTGGTCCTCCCTTGCTCTTCGTCAGCATCCCTTGGTTTTGAGGGACATTTACGCAAATGACGCCACAAATCTCTCCTTACAAACATTCCCTTGCAGTACATGCAATGCACATAATCTTTGGCATCCTTTTCTTTTTTTGGTGCCCTTATCAATTTAAGAGCCCCTTCGCCATTCTGTAAAACATCTGTGTTGTGCTGATAATTGCCTTTATTTCTGAGCTTTTGTAGCATTGCTTTGCGTTCTTTTGAGTTGACTGGGAGTGACAGTGCCTGTCCTACTTCGACTTCAGACATATGAGTTTTCAAATGGCGGGCTAACGTGGATTGCGGTTTCCCACAGATGTAACAGTAATTCTTACTGTTTGCTGAACAGGAGATTTGTGTTGACTGCAAACAATGAACTGTTTCATGAATGTTGGTTAATGGCCCTTTCTCTTGCGACTTATTCCTACCTGCTGTCTTCACATGACACGCCTCATCATTATCTGATGAGAGGGATGACATCACTACATCCGTAACCCTCCGCAAATCCGAACCCGAGTCACTATCTAGCTCAATATTCTCTTCATGACAAAGTAAGTCAAACTTGGCTTCCCTTGCTTTCAAGATTTGCTTTCCTTTGCTCTGACATATATCCAGGACAGGTACATCTGAACTAGATCTAGAGGGGACCACTTTCAGTATTTGTGAGGGAAGATTAGTTTGATCTTGTCTTTCTGTTCTTGTTGTCAGCTCTTCTGAACTATCTGACTGACTGTCTGACTCAGACTGTGGTATGTACTCCTCATCTGATAGCTCTTCTTCTGAACTTATATCCTAACGTCAAGATATGTATGATTACTTTTAAAGCAATTAACTGAACATGAATAAAAAGAAACTACATCTTACCATTGTTGACTGCTTTCCATAAAGTTTCACGTAGCAGGACTTGTGCCAAAAGCTGGAGCACACTATAAAAATTTATAGATAAGTGGTTAACTGTGAAATACAAAATATGTAAATGGGTCAAGCTGTAAAAAAAGGATACTAACATTTACACCTTAGTCCAAGCCACTTAAATGGCACAACAGGTCCTACACATGCGGCACACTTTTCCCAAATGGATATTGTTGTAGAGGTCACAACATGTCTGCAAACCTTCAAAAAACATGATAGAAAAAACTCTTCAAAAGATATACAGTACTGTCTATACAGTAGTATTCGGCACATCCGCATTTTCATGTTTCTAAGTCATTTATCTATACCACTTAGAAAATTGTGTCATTAGATTGCCCTTGTCTGAGAGTCAATCAGAATTCTCAGCCTGAGCCTGACTGAATATTAAGTCATTAATTTAGAGAAGATTTTGGAGTATTTTTGGATTTGCTAAAGTGTGCATATTTCAATGAATAAGTATGTTTTAACTGTTGCAATTAAACTGTTGCGTTTTTATTACATATATTCAAATATAAAACATTACTTAAACCTTGATTGCAAAATGCGATAAATTAAGTATTTCAATTAATTTATCTCATTACATACAACAGACATATCTTAAGTACTTGTCAAATGCAACACTTGCATTCACTTATGCTACTTTATATTCAGAAAATACACTTGTTGACAAGTCACTTACAGTATATAACATTGCAGTGTACTGTTTCTGAAGTTACAGACTAAAACTATGAGTTTACGATTACTTCAGAACACAAAAAATTATACTTTAAAGAATTTTGGCAACCCAAAATCAGTGGCACCCATTCACTTGACAGGGTTCGTGTTAATACAATGATAGTCAATAAGTGATGTTGTTATTCAGTTAGCAACTTTTTTTAAAATATTCTATTTTGTCTTCTGCAGAGGATGGGTACATGATGAAAGTAATACTCTCACAGCAGAATAGCTTATTCCTGCATCCAGTTTCAATACTAAATGTATAACATACACCAAAACATTTCACATACCTGCTTGAGACTTTCCATAGGTGCACAAAAGCCCTGCTCCTCATTTAACAAATGCTCTATGTCAGCAGATATCTGGAAAAATATTGGGAACAGACAGCAATGTGAAGTGGTATCTCAACACAAACTACTTGTTCGCATCTTCATCATACAAAACTCTTCAAAAAAAATTACCTTCTCACCACCCTTCTTCTCATGCCTATCATGATTCTCTAATACCAACTGACTCTTCTCAAGAGTAACCTGGTTGAGTCCTTCTGTGGGTATTCCAAAGCTCTGCTCCTCATTTAGCAAATGCTCTTTGACAGACAACAACTGCGAGCACTTAGAATTGAAAACAAAGAGAAAAATTGACTTATAAGTCAACAGACACAGATTCTACATGTTCTCCTTTTCCTAAATCATACAAAACTCTTCAAATAAAAACAAAAACAATATTACCCTCTCACCACCCTTCTTCTCATGAATATCATGGTTCTCTAATGCCAACTGACTCTTCTCAAGAGTAACCTGCTTGAGTCCTTCTGTGGGTATTCCAAAGCTCTGCTCCTCATTTAGCAAATGCTCTTTGACAGTCAATAACTGCGAGCACCAAGAATTGAAAGCAAGGAGAAAAATTGACTTATACATCAACAGACACAGAAGCTACATGTTCCCCTTTTCCTAAATCATACAAAACTCTTCAAAACAAAATTACCTTCTCACCACCCTTTTTCTCATGAGTATCATGGTTCTGTAATGCAAACTGACTCTTCTCAAGAGAAACCTGTAATTTAGAACAGAAAAAGCAGATGTACTGATGCCACAGGCTTTGAAACTGAAATAAATAAAGCAGAACCTCTAGAAAAACCTTTTTAAGTTCTTTAGCAGGTTCACGGACACTCAAATCCATTGCCACCGATTCATCCATTTGATCTCTGACTTCTGACTGGAATAAAGTGCTCGATTCCTTCAGATTCTGTTGATCTTCACTAGCCGTCTGTAAGACAAATATTTTGACATTTGCAACTGATAACTGATAGAATACTGGGCTAAATTCCTATATTCACAGCTCAGATATCACAGATTACTCTCTTTAACCATGTTAAGAACAACCATAATAACATCACAGTTAGGGCTGTCCAATAACAACTGACCCATCCGACAAAAGAAAACGTAATATTTCTTTTTATACGAATTATATAGAAACTCAATTCAAAAGGTTTTAGGACGGACTCTTTAAAAACTGCAACAGTGATCCATTGATTACATTTCTTGCTAACACACCTTCACTTTCTATTGTTATAGTTGCCTTCAAGATCCTGTCTCCACTAATCTCCTTCAGGCTCTCTCCATCAATCGTCTCTATTCTCACCCACATCAATAACTTATATCTCAACACCGTTACTTTTCCAACAACCTTTAAAGAGGCTCGCATCAGCCAACTGTTAAATTAAGACACTCTAAAAACTTCTACTCTGGAGAACTACAGCCCAATATCTTTCCTGCCCTGTATTTCCAAAACTCCTAAGCATGTTGCTTTTGACCAACTCTACTGCTTCTTTCAGGTTTGTTTCAAGCTTGGAGCTAAACTCTGCAGGTCACCGGCCCTTTTGGGTTGGGCAACCCTGTTCTATGGGATCAGGTCAAGTTTAATATTAAGTAATAACTGAAAAGTGTGTGCAATTATTACCTTTCCAGATACCTTTCTAGTTGCAATTTCTTGAGGATTCAATTGTTGCTTTACACCTGTCATCTAAAGTTAACAAGATTTGATGAAAAATATTTTTTAAAGGCTTGAATAGAGCAAGAACAATAATATTATGTTCTTTGAATTTGCACATTCTCTGGAAACATTATGGATCATAGGTTTGTGATGTTATGTCTCTGTTTAGCTCACAGTCCATCTTGAACAGGTACTCTGTAATAATGTCTGTTAAAACTCTGAACACATGTGAGGGAGTTCATGAGCGCAGAATTAGACCTGGTTTCAGTATTTTATGTTTGAATCCCTTCCTGTAATTTTTGACCCGGAAAATACCCTCTACTAGAACTTAGTTTGAACTTCAAATTAAATTTGTATTTGAGATTATTGCCTAAACATCATCTCCCACCTCTATATCCCAGCATTTCCAAGTGTCCTCATAAACACTGCCTTAGTCAAATTAACAATACACAGGCAGTCTAGAAGACAAGCATAAAGACCATTGGCCAAGGATGTCCTTATAAAACTGTGGTTCTCTAAAAACAGCATTTAGTCATACACATGTTTATAAACACAAGAACACAGCACTGTCCTGTAAAACAATAGTTTCCTCGTATATTAGGCTTTAATAACAGCTCTTCCTCCTCAGTAGTTAGGGCATGGTCTTAATTATGCCAGAGTCAAGGGTTCAACCCCAGGGACTGGACATATTCATAATATTACATAATAATATAATGCAATGTATGTTGCTTTCGATAAATGCATCTTCCAAAAGCCTAAATGTAAATGTGACAATAAAAACAATACACGGATTATAATAATATATGCACAAACTGCATAACCCTTACAGAGGAAAAAACATTTCTAAAGAAACATGCACATGCATTCTTTAAAAATAAAGAGGAATGAGAATATGAATTATGTTCATGCCGTGATCACATGTCCAGTAATCACATGGCCAGAAAAGGCCTTTTCTAACAGACACTTTGATTTATTAAAGGTAAAGATTTAAATACCTTGCAACGCCATGGCCACTCTGAATTGCCATAATTGTATGTGATCTCCTCACCAGTACAAATGCTTCTTATGGCAAATAAACAGAGATGTGGTTTCCCATCCACACGGATGGTCTTCATCCTGCAGTTAGGACTAATATGGTCATCATTTACAAGCCGGCCCAGAGAACCATCATCTCGAGCTGCGTCAACACTAAACAAACCAGAATTAAACTCTTAGTTACAGATCATGGATTCTTGTTTGCTTTACCCATTCAGAAAAGCTTAGACCAATTCTATCAAACATTATTCTTAATAGGGGCTCTTCTTAAGGGGGTTGGATTAAACTGACCTTTGTTAAGTTTGAAAATGTTAGTGCTGTGGACATTGTCGTACAAAACCTCACTACTTCTTACATCTGCCTTTTGTGACAAAACAATGGAATTTATGTATTGTTACATATGTCTGTGTGTAAGCTGTTTTCAGTTTAAAGAACTCTAACATTTAGTAACTTTTGGTTCAGGAAACCACCCCTATACATTTAATATCAGACATTTAATGGTAAACCCCTGTGTTTAATCATACAAATGTGATCATTAACACACAATAACAATGAATAAACTCTAAATTTAAAAAATAAAATTGGATGTATAAAGTGGAGTTTTATACGTACCAAAAGAATTTGCCATTGAAGCGAAATTCAAACATGAATACTTTGAGGGCATTATGATATATTCTTTGCCTCCTCTCACATTCTTCCTTGCTAATGAGATCTCCTCTGTATTCCAAGAGGAAATCTCCCTTCTCAAAGTCAGTACAACTGAAAACACCTCTTCCTAAACACAGCAAATACAATACAGAAATGATATGTGACCATGTAATGAACCCAAGACGGCTTCAGAAACCCTTTACTCACCTTTAAGGTAATCAATGAATCTGATCTCAAATCCATTTTTATCTTTATTATTTAGGCAGAAGTGTTGAGCCTCTTCTGTTGGATTGTCTTTCCTTCTTCTTCTCATCATCATCATCATCATGTTTACATCACACTGATTTATAGAGGAAAACATTGTCATACTACTTAACATATCATTTTCAAACTTATATCAACATATCACATTCATACATTTATCTTAACAGTTTGTATTCATTAGAAATACAACTTCACACTTTAAGCATCCATTAAAGATACATCCAGATACATTATGACCCAGTATCCATGACAACATGTCGTCATCATGATTAAATGATTGTTTTTAACATGCTACTGGAAATACATTTATACAATGTATACATTTTAATACATTATGTACTTTTTATACTTTATTCTGTAATGTTTAGCACATATGTTAAATGCAAGATAGCAATCAGATAGTATCGACCGACATGTGCTTGATTAAATATAATAATGAACAATTATTATCTATAGATGGACTTAAACACTTCAAGTGGTTAAAACTAAGTATTCAATAATATTTTTAATAATTCAATCACTTACTTTGGTCGTACGATGATATAAAATATCCGTCCTGGAGCTTTCCTGCCATTAACGAAGCCCCGCCCACCGGCGCCATCTTGTTGCGAGAGATTTTGCCGCCAATGGCCAATCTAATGGCCAATCACGGACCAGATTTCTTGTATCCAGCCAATCAGAGGCCTTAAAACGTACACTTGTGTGTTCTATGCTAATTTTAAATGACGTAGATGCAGTACAGCGACCAGACTACAGGGGCACACCATCAGGGTCAGAGGTTACACTGTGTGTGGTATAAATTCAGGGTTTTGTGGTCTATAAGGACATGGCGCGAAAAAGCAGAATTGTGCTTCTGGGACTTAGAAAATAGCATCTACAGTGCTGGATTTATAAGGACATGGCCCCTGTCCTCATAAACCAAAAATGTCCCCATAGTGCTGGTGCGTAGTCATGCCAAAAGTCCTCATGTACCACAAAAACCAACACACACACACACACACACACACACACACACACACACGGCCCTATAAACCTCCAACAACTATATTCACAGACAAAATCTGCCCTGTAATTTAATTATCACCTGTCTGTTCTAATGACCAGTTAACACAAATATTACTCTTTATATCTGCCTAAATGAGATTCATGACTTACAGTGACCCATAACCACACACACACACACACACACACACACACACACACACACACACACACACACACACACACACACACACACACATACTTTGGACTCACTGGATTATTTCATACAGTGTCATAAACACACATCCCATATGATAAAATATTGTTTAGTAATCTATTTCTCTTATTCTAGTAAAAGTACCAAAACATATAGTAAATAGATACTGTGCATGATTGTTTATTGTTGTGAATTATTTGATTATATAACAGAGATATCCTAGATCGTTTATGTTTCTGAAATTTTTATGTCATTTGTGTGATAATTACTGAAAGTACTTGTTTACTGTTTGACATTTTAAACTTTGTTGATTTTATATTTAAAAAATGCCTTTAGTTATATTTGAATTTATGTAATAACAAATAATAAATATGTAATATATGTTGGCTGTTTATACATGCATACTCACTGTAAAAAGAAAAAAATATTTGTTGGATTTACTTAGAAAAGTAGTAAGTGATTCCATTTAATCATGAAGAGTACTTTCTATAATAAAGAATTTAGTTGTATAGACAAAAGAAATTCATTACAAACTATTTTGAGTAAAATCAAACCATTTAGATACATGAGTAATTTTAAATTCAACTACATTTGAAATGTTTTCAAATATACTTTTTGTTGTCATTCATACATTGAATGTAGACTTATACTGAAAACACAATAAATAATCAGATGGCACACATTTCAGAGTTAACTATGAGTTAGTAGAACTTTTGTGATTGTTCACATTTTCGAGTGTGTGTGTGTTGGTCGGTATAATGAAAGAGTTATGGTAAACTGTTAGTTGTTGTTGTGTGTGGATGTGAATAGAAGTTGCAGGTCAGAGTTCATTGTGTTGTGACAGCTGCTGGTTTCTGCCCGGGTCATTCTCTGAATATGTAAAAATATCACCATCTCGCCTGATGTAAGTTTCTAATGATTCATGTCTGTAATGAGAGATGTTTTCCGCGTGTGTGTTCACATTAGTGTATGTTTTCAACAGCAGTAGTTGTGAGTGGAAAATCTGAACATTGTGTTCCTCTGGATTCCAGTACGAAGAGCATGAACATCCAGAGACGCGACTCTGTTTATTGTCGAATCTTTAAGGCGACACATGTGAACGTGATGAGGTCAAGACCTGAATCTTTGTTTTCAGTACTCCAGAGGTTTAACATGACGCTGAGACGTGCGGATGTGGAACAGTGAAATGAAATCTCATCAGTGGAATGTTAAAGCTGAGGATTTATTAAAACCAGAAAGGATTAGATTCCTTTCAGCACGCTTTACTCATTGAACACTTACATATTTAAACACATTCAGAATACAAAAACGCACGCAATTCTATCTGATCCTTGGAAATGAACGGTACTTTAATATACCATAGTAAAACACACAAGTTAATCATGATGTGTGCAGTTCTTGACAGTTAGATAATGGAAACAGCTCTGGATATCCGCTTATCCCTGGACAGATCCAGGTTATTTCTTTCTCAGTAGAAAATGCGCATCAGATAAGCCTGCGTTTCATTTATCAGCATTGATCTTTAACACTTAACATGATGTATGTTTTAAGTGGTGACCCTTTAAAATAAGCGTTGAGTTTTGTTTGCTTAAAGTGTGTACACAGATTCAATGTCAAACTGTGGTTAAAATCAGGAACGTGTCTTCTGTGTCAGCTGAAGTCTTCATGAAACACAAGAGCCTCATGTCAACCGCGGAATAAAACACAACTGCGCTCGAAGGCTGTTTTGGGAAATGTTTTTTCCGGAGAGAATGGCTTGAGTTTTTATTACAGATTTGCTGACATTGGCCGGACAATATTAACACGTTAATCGTACCTTTGCCACAATATAAACAAGCCCTGAATCCAAAAACAACTCTCAAGAGATTTCTGCTTATCAGAATGAAGTATTGAATAACGGTTGCATCACATGAAGAGATTCGGCATCCGTCCTCGTGAGTCAACATCAAATGAAAGTGTTTTGATGTTTCAAACTCACATTCGGAAGATGAATGTGTATGAGTCAGATTCATGAGCTGGGATCTCTGTGCGAGACGCATTTGAGTTCTCGCTATGTCCCGCCAAACTCACGTCTTTATTCTACAGTGTTGGTCTCTTCCTTTGGCTCGAACTCTGTTTTGTCTTTTCTGTCTACTCTTATTGAGACTGCACTGAGATCAGTTAAGGTCGAACTTCATTTTCAAGATCAATAAGACACAAGCATTTATTGTCAGGTTGGGTTTTGTGATGATGATGACTCTCATAAGGAAAATATTGACCCATTCCACCAAAAACCTTAACTTCACCTCCAGAAACCTGAGATTTCATAAAATCCCCGCACAGAATCAAGTCTAGCAGGTATACACACCCATTGTGAGTGCGTGTCAGGATGACACCCTAACCTTTCCGTCAGAGGTCAGAGGTCATGTTGGTTTGTGTGAACTCCACTTATGTACTTGTGTTTGTTAGAGAGATTCTGACATTAGTAGAGTTCATTGATGTTCTGATCATTATCCAGGTTAAATTGTGACTTGATAAGTCTCGGGTTCTGGTGAATGTTAAGGAGAGAGATGTACACTTTTTAAAATGGCTCACATTCACTAATCCTGCGATGTCACATATATAAATGTATTATATTTACTGGATTTGAATCAGACAAACAGGTCAAAACTCAAAGATCTGAATCACATCTGTTTCCCTCTTCATACAGATGTTTCTCCATCTAAAGGTCTCGGTTACAATGAGCTGGGAGTGAGATTCGTGTTTGTGTGAGAATCAGAAGCGTGAGGTTTAGATGAGATGTGTTTGTTCAGTCTGAACACTTTAACACGTGTTTATTCCGGACGTACTTCTTTCATGTATGTGTGGTGTGAATATCTTCTCCCGTGCATGTGTTTTACTGCGAGGTGTGACGTCAGGCGATCTCTGGTGTCATCAATCTTCCTTAATGAGCCTCAGCGCTCTCTTCTATCTCACCCGAGAGGTCTGCGGGTGACCCCACAGGAGGACGGCCGGACCCACGGAGATAATCACATCTCCCCGCGGACGCTGATTTATAAAGACCTCTCCCGCCGGAGGCCATGCAGATGAGCACGGCTAACAGAATGAGTCGTGAGGAGAGAAGATCAATATCCCAGAGTGCTGTCCATTTGGATAATGGACAATAGAATCATAAGAAACGGTGTGGAGTGAAGTGAAGTGGACGGGGCCAAAGCCCACTTCATTATCTAAAACATTCTGAGCTTTCTCTGTGTTAACTCAATTACTCTTCAACACAGAAAAAACACACATATTTAACTTAGAAGGGGTCGGATCTTCTTTGATCAGCCCGACACAAATGCACGTGACATTCTCGAGCTCATGTGTTTATGTTTGGTTGAAGGATCAGAACACATTGTGCGCTCCGAGGCTGTCAGATTGAAGTTTTGAGAAAGCCCTTGCATCCTTCTGAATGTTTTCACGGCGCGTTTTTTGTGTGTGTTATCAGCAGTCTTTAGTGGTGTGTGTGTGTGTTGGAAAGGAAATGAAAGGGTGTGAAGTGTTAAGGTTTTGACTGATGGCAGCATATGTCCCGGAGTTCTTTGAAATCCAGCCTGTAATGATTTTTTTTAGCCGTTATCAGAGAGCAGATCTTCACAGGAGCGAGACCTCACACGAGCGCATTATATTTCAGGAACACCTGTCTTGTGTGTTGAAGCTTGTGTTGCTCTCCATTTACACTGGAACACAAACTAGACACATCCCATCAACACGCTGGGCCCTTTCATGATGTGACAGACGTGTCCTCCGGGCTCTTGCGTCTTTTCATTTCTGCACACATTCTCTCTTATGCTGGTCTTGCATGACAATTACACCTGATTTCGGGTCAGACTTTGTAGAGGATATTTAGTTATTTCCGCTGTCGTTCATCTGTGTTCAGGTATCGTGTTGCAGATAGCTCCAAAATATTCATCCCGTTGGGAAAATGCCGGCGTTCAGATTGCATTCGCTGTATTTTTCTCGCCTGTGGTCGGGACTGTGATGGATGGCGTCCGCAGGCAACATTCGGCAAATAAATGCAGAATGTCATGTGGATGTATGCCGTTCGGAGGCTGTTTATGTGTTTTTCAGGGTGTTGGAGTTTGGCAGGTGTAAAGATGATAATTCGAGGGGTTTATTAGCGCCTCTCTCTGTTGGTTTCCATCTGTTGATGGTGCTATGGATGGCTGATTCCTGGAAGCCAGAGGTGCTTGGAAGGCTTCTTGATTCTCAATGTGATGCCAGGAAACAGATTCATGACATCAGCGAGTCTGAGAAAGCACATAAAGATAGACAGCTTACAGTACACAACATTCAGCCAGTTTGGACCACAGAAAATCTAAATCAGCTCTTATATAACAGGGCATATTTTTCCGGTAAACTAAAAATGTCAGTTTTTGTAATTGTTATTTTAAATATTATTTAAGCTCCATACAACAAATACTAAAGCTATTTTAAAGTAGTTTTATAATATTTTATATCTATACATTTTTCATTATCATATTCTATACAAAATCACATTAGCAAGCATTTTGAGATATAAATGATAGATATTTCTTCTGACTTTTTATGTCTTTAAAAATAAATTGTATGTGTTCATATTTCTTTACTGTTTAGTTTTGCCTGTATGTCCGAGGTCAGATGTTGACATGTCGAATGCTGTGAGAAAGCAGTGAGATTCATGAGAGCTCTGAATGGTTTCTCAGAATGTTCTCAGCGTCTCGTAGCAACAGGAGCGAGAGCCAAGCGTCTCAGACCTGGGTTTCAGTCGTATGTGTGTGTTTTATGGCTTTGAAAAGGCTTTAGAGAAAAGCTGTTTTTGTGAACAGGGAAGGTCTGTAAGTGCTGTTTAATAAACTCTTAAAGAGAGCCCGCGGCCATCAGGGACCGAAGCAGACAATAGCTCTGCCCCTCGACATGTTCTGAGTGTCTTCGCAGATGAGCCCGAGACACATGTCAGACCAGACCGTCGCCGTTCAACACTGCTCAAGTGTTGCTGGATGAGCCCGGTTTGCTCTTAATTCAACGAAGTTGTCAGGACGTTGTGTTTTTTGGAAGGCAGAGTAACGCCGTGATGCTCTGAGAATGTTTGGCACCACATTCTGCCTGAAGGTTAACACTTACCCTTCTCTAGAACACATAACATCTCTGTTATATCTCACTTATTCCCATAGACATTAAGTCTCATATGTGTCTTACATAGTCAAAAATCTCCGTCTACATTAGAGTGTCAGAATAGATCTCAACAATGTCGATGTCTGTTCTCAGATTGTCAATTCTGCAATCAAAAGTCATTATCGATAAAGATCTCAAGTGAACTCAAACATCTGAGAAGGGAGATAGGTGTGAGTGTTGCTTTAAATCCCCACGGTTACCTGTTCCAGATATTCTGGACAGAATAAAGCGGGCCGTCTCGGGACACTCCCTGTCTCAGCGCATTGTTTCCACGCTTCTCTAAATTACCTTCCTCCACACGTAACTCACAGTTGGCGGTTTGCATGCTGCTTACAAGACGCAGAGCAATTTGTTCTCTTGAAAGCTGGATTCTCTCATCAGGTTTGACAAATGCTGCTATTGTGCAGAAGGTGCTGCTGAATGGTGAACGGGGCGGCTGTTGTGTTCGCTGGCGGGTGTGACTGTTAGGAGGGCTGAACGCCCAGACCAGAGCGGCCTGAAGCCAGCTGCCCATCACGAGAGAGAGAGAGAGAGAGAGAGAGAGAGAGAGAGAGAGAGAGAGAGAGAGAGAGAGAGAGAGAGAGAGAGAGAGAATGGTAAATGAAGGACAGTCTCTTTATCTTAGAAATTATTATTTTGACCTTTTCTATTGGCCACAACATCGCAAGGTTACGACATCAGTGACCTTCGGCAGAACATATAGCTTTTGGAATGATGAATATTTTTAAATGAAAACAGGACACACACACACACACAAGTAAAATTACACGCAAAGATACACACTATAAGTTCAATCCGTCTGTAAGTTTTATGGTCATATAGGAATTTTTTGTCTCATTAAGGTGTTTTCACCCAGTTTTAGCTTTCATTCAGTTTTTCTCAGCTTTGGCAGATAATTGATATGCTTATATGTTTATTAAGGGAGACAGAATGATCATTCAGGGCATGATCTTTATTTAAGGTTTGTTTAGCAGCACAAGAGGTGAATATTACTCAGACAGGGCTACCGGTCAGATCTTCATGGAAAAACCCCACATACTTTCGTCAGCCCGAGGCCGTGTGCACCTCACATCATCGACAACACAAACACTTCACAGATCACGTCTGCGGATGTGTGAGGCTCTCGAGGACGCCGGCAACGCTCGTGGCGTTCAGACAACACTCTCATCTTCACACCTGGGCAGAGAATGAGCTCGCCTCCAGCACATCCTGAAGATCTTCAAGTAAACATTACAGCACTTTCCTGAAGCTCACGTCCCGAGGCCGAGAGAAAAACCACAGATGGTCGAGATGAGTGGCGCGAGGCTGTTTATGCCAAACAAGGATTTAGCGGCTTGACAAGCGCACCGGCGAACTCTTCAAGACACAAAACCGCTCACGGATCCGCCGGAGATGAGCAAATATGATGATAGGACTTGGGCTGTGTTACATTGATGGAGATCTGTTTAACCACCGGGACACATCAGACACGATCATGTGACACACGGATGTAATTTGACATCTCCTGTCATGGTGGTTTCCTGAAGAGACAGGTAATATCTCACGTCTCTGGTTTCCCATGTAGGGCCCTATGAAATCTATTTTCACACTTTATTTCCTGAATTCTGGTTTAGATTTTATACAAATTGATCATAATAGATGCCCAATTTACTGTATTTCTAACAATTAAATTCAACGTCTTAAATAAAATATGGATAAAAATGGAAAACTCACATTATGATTTAAATGTATTTATCATGAATTTGAATACTTCCACATCATCCGGTGTTTTACCATAAATATCATTTTTGCGATCCTCATCCCAGAAATGATCAGTGTGTACAAGTGTATCCAGTAGCAGACGTCTGTGATCTCCCGTGACCGTGTCTGTGTTCTCCCTGTGGCTGTCTGTGGCGTTCAGTTACATCGCCGGCAGACATGAGCGGTGTCATCCATCCATCTGATATCAACACAGATCAGCCCTGCAGCGTCTCACCTCACCGTGACCTTGTATTCATATGTGAAAACACTGTTCAGATTCATCATTACTACAGCACAGGAAGATTATGTTCAGTAAAGCCGGAGCGTGCAGGGATTTACATTGGAAAGAAGAGACTGATGGACATTACAACAGATGATTTTAGAGGATTTAGATCCGAAACACATTCGTATTCAAATGATTTAAAAACTTCACCATAGACTTCATGTCCGGAGAAATGAATCCACTTTAACACAAGACTGCTTTAATAAGCTCATGTTCCTGTTCTGCATTCTACAGCACTACAGCAGAATTTAAAACTAGATACACTTAATAAGATAAAAACTTAACTTTGGCAAAATCGGTGCATAACAGTGATAGGAGAAGCCATGCTATCGAATGACAGATCCCAATGATGTCTTGTAGATCGAGAAGAGCAACGGTCCAAGAACTGAGCCCTGAGGTACGCCGATGCCAAGATGTTTTGATTTCGGAACTTCACTTCCCCACGATACGCTTAAGGATCTACTATGATTGAAACCACTGGAGAAATTTGTCGGAGACGCCCATTATCTTAAGAGATGCCAGAAGAGTGGTTAACGTTGTCAAAAGCAGCAGAGAGGTCCAGCATGATGCGAACGGATGATTTGAAGGCCGTCCTTGCCAGCCTTTGGTCTTCAACAAGTGAAAGCCGTGCCGTCTCTGTTGAGTTGATGATGTGGTTGAAAACAGGGACAACCCATGGAAAGATGTCTTCCAGGACATGGGTTGGGATGGAGATGGGTGGGGTGTGTAATTAAACTACTCTTTAAATGATTGTTCAATTCAGTAACACAAAAAATGTTTGTGGTTCTTTGTTTTATCTTTGGTTCGTTTTCAGAGAATACTTAAAGTGAAGGAGTGTGTGGGATTGGGGGATGAATGTGTTTCATGTATATTTTTTCACCTGGAAGTGTAAGCAAGGGAATAATCATGAATTAGATAAACGAGACTGAAATGTGTTGTGTTGAGTAAAAGCCTTCAGGATTGTTGTTGAACCGTGGGTGATGGTGTGACTTTGCTTTTGGAGATGACGTGAGCAGGTTAAGAACGGATGAAGATATGGATGAAAGAGGCTTTTAGAGATTCAGTGTTATTCACAACCTCTGACTAGAAAATGTGTTCGCCAAAGTAGCATCGCCAAATAAGTGGCAATTTCATCCACTTTAACCCTCAGAGACCGCTTCATCTCAGATGAAACCTAATGCTGTTTTTGCTAAAAATATGATGGTGTATATCAGAGAAGTCAACATCATGTGCAGCGTGGACTAAACTGAAACTCTACAGCAGAAACTCACGGGTGGCATGTTCGACACATTTACTTTAAAACAAAACATGTGAGTCATTCCCATTAATGGTTTTATTGGCCTTGTTTTGGGCTGAACAGCATGTGGCACGTGACCCTCTCTCTCTAATGGAAAGCAGATGTGTTTCTCTAATTACACAAATCACATTTGGATTCAGACGGCAGGAAAAGCTCAAGCGGGCGTTCAATTTCCCTTCACTGTCCCGGGGTCAGTCACATTATAGGTAAATATAATTAAAAGTAGGCTGGGAGGGACTGTTGCCTGTCTGTTCTACTATCATTTAATGGGCGAATCAGATTGTAAT
>CM065677.1:5826761-6000935 GCA_033220385.1 Triplophysa yarkandensis | reverse complement strand
CACCCACACCAAATTAATGGATTTAATGGCATTTTAATCATTGGCCTGTTGGAGAGGACAGATTCCTAATTGCTTTTGGTAATGGCCTCTCTCTCCATGCCAACGCCCCGCGAGCGGCCCACTGCGGTCGTGTGGTAAGGGCGCTCATGTAAAATTTTAATGAAGTCATGGATGAGCCACGGGACGACATGGACCGAAATGCCAACTGTTCCCGGTTCGGTTCGTTTCCGTGACCTTGTCTTCAGAATCTCAGGATAACCTAACGCCTCGACTCGAATGGAACGTCATCATGGTGGTCACATTAGAGGCCTGCTTGGGCACTCCGGTGGAAGGATTTTGGATCTCGTGCCCGAGCCCTGGAGAGATGAAAACAACGTGTTTTGTGTGGCGTCTGTGATTTGGCAGAAACAGATCATCCCAGCGGGAGAGGACCAAAGGCCGTGGCAGACAAATGCACGTCCGTGGGAGTTGTCACACAAGGAGTTTGGTCTAACAAACTGTAACGCAAATTGAGGAAGCATTCGATTAGTGGTCGAACAACAAAATCTCCATTAACCGTAATGTCCATTTGTATTTCAAAATAGCACTATAACAAACTTTTAAAGAACGGATCGTATGACAAGATCAGTCTTAACGCCCAATGTTCTGCAAGTAGACAAAGAAGATGACCAAACAATATAAAAGATCCAAACCAGTATGAAGTGTTCTATTCTAATAAGGGTTCTGGTGTTTCCCACAGAACCCAACAGGGACCAGATCCAAACCCCACGGTGACCCATCGTAATGCCCGGGGTTTAGTTGGTGTGTCCACTCACCTCTGCGTAAACGAAAAGTGGCAAAACCAGAACAGCCAAAAGCAGATCAGCGACCGCCAAGCTGACAATAAAGTAGTTGGTGGTGGTCTTCAGGGCTTTCTCCTTGTACACACTGAGACAGGACGAGCCCATTCCCACACATGATGCAGACGATCAACAAGATCCCAAATATCAGAGCTGGGAAGTTGTAGCTCGTGCCGTGGGTGGAGATGGTGAGGTTGGCTGGCATGTCTGTCTCTATAAGAATCCCTCATCCGGCAATGCTTTAATCAAACACATTCAACTCAAGTTTCTTCTTGGCCATGCTTGCCATGCTTGCCCCCCGGAGGCGCGCCTCTCCACCCGGGTCCCGTTATTCAACCCGACGCCCCCAAACGACGCGAGTCCAGCGGGATCCATTCTTCACGGTCTGCCCTGCGCGAGAAGGTGCCCGTGGGTGTCCAGCTTGCGCGTCTATTTCCATCCACCTGCGCGTCACCTGCGCGCCGCGTCTATAGAGCGGCTTAACGCGGCGGCGTGACCGCGCACCGTCACACGCAGCGCGAGACTTCCATAAACACTCATGGTTATGAAACACGAGATGTGTTTCACCCATGTGTGTGAAGTCAGCTGGCATCGCCATTGCGCACGATGCCCATTGCAGGGCAAGAACCTGGGGGGGAAGGTTCACAGAACATCCCACGTATGGATTTAAAACAATGGGAAGTTTACATGATGAAAGAACAAAAATTAAATATTAATAAAAAATAAATAAAAGTGATGACATGAACACATTATGATCTCTATAAACCTTTACAGTCTGTGTTGTTTTTCACTCTTACAGATACAGAGAACTATAAGAAGTCAAATCATGTATGCAAAAATCAATCATCAGCATTCAAAAAAAGTACAAATGTGTTGTGTTTATATGTGATCTTCAGCATAAAATTCATTATTAAATTATTAATCTCATTTACAATCAATGTCTGCTATGACACAGAATGGGAATTATGATTGGGATCCATTCCACTGGGCTCTATGATCTGCTGTTGAAAATCTTGCACACATGTTCTCAATGGGCTTTACATTTGACAGCACATTCCATGTGAGAGAGACTGGCTCGTGTCATAATCTGTGTGCTGTGGATTATGTGTTTGCATTATGATAAACCTTTGTGTGATGCTTTGACCTTTCCAGATTCCCAAGATGAAATGCAGGAGAGACTTTTCGGGGTAAAAATATCTGCTGTCATATAAGATAAGCTTGTCGTTAATGCATGCTGTAAAATAATCACGAATAAATCTGTCTTTACATTTATTGAAATGTTGAACTTGGACTGGTAAAGGGTGTCAGATGAATTCGATGAAGATATTGTTTTATTTCTTGACAGCAACATCAGTTTCCTTGTCATGGAGCAATATATCACATCTGGGTCTGTCTTTACTGATTTAGTGTTTAGAATCACAAACAAATCTTATTTTAAAACTTTACATCAGAACAGCTGACAGATGTTTATTTAATATACACAACTTTATGAAGATAACTCATACTACAATGTCCTGGAGACATTCAGATGGTTTGACTTAAAAAAAGTAAGAGAAGTAAAGATTTTTAGTTTGCTTTTATATACATTAAACACTGTCACCTGGTTTCTGGAAGATGAAAACAACATTAAAAACAAATTATATTGATTAGGATTCTTGTTTTTACAGCCATGCACTATTTATGTCTTCTGATTTTATGAATTATTTTATTTTAATGAGCAAAGCTGCCTAATAAAGACGATGAACAGCAAGTTAATAGAATTTGTTTATACTATATTTGTATGGTAATATTATACTATGTGCAGTAAAACCAAAAAAAATTCTTATTACTTTTCAAGTTTTGTCTTTCAATTCTTTAACCATACAGAGGATAACAGAAAGCATTATGAGATGATAAAATCTGTGTATTCGACATACTCATTTTGACCTGAGCTGCATCAGGAATTTTCCTGTTTTTATGGCTTGACCTATAATATCAATTCTATCACTTATGTCTAATTTAAACAATCCTGATCCATTTCCTCCTGTCATTAAAAATCCGATTCAACCTTAAAACGAATAGAAAACGCTCACTGTCAGCATAAAACGTTATTAAGTTTTCATTATTATAATGTGTCAGACAGTAATTGAGTCTTATAAATAAAAGTTAGGTTAACGTGACAGCACAGGGACATTAAAGCTCAACACAAAGAGAACTAAAATATGAAAGCGTTTCATCACAGGTTTAAACATAAACACAGTAAAGATTATATCTGACACTTATATTAGGTCTGTCTTCCTGGAAATCGAACCTATGATCTTAGGACTGGGGACACTGTCTGTGTGGTGCTGTTTTTCTATTCAGAGATGCTTATTTCAAAAGGAAAAAAAAATGTAAAATTAAGGGATAGAGCAGATTAGAAATGATGGCTTTTCTACAGTTAAGTAGTTAAAGTATGGCACTTGCAATGCCAAGGTAATGGGTTCCATCCCAGGGAAAGCACATACTCCGAAACAAGTGCAATGCAAGTCGCTTTGGATAAATGCATATATGTAAAATACAATGGAAAGTCTGCGGCAAAACCCAAATACACCAAAACAAACTTGTGTTTGTGTGTGTGTGTTTGTGTGTTATCACAAGAAGGTTGTGTATAACTGTTCAGCTTTTGTCCTCCGCCTGGGATTGGACTCAATCAGGTGGGAGTTTTGGGTAAACGGTTGTGGTGTGATCCATTTCATTTGTTTACATATACATTTATGTATTTGGCATATGCTTTTATCCAAAGATTTATGTTACATTATATTTTTATATTTGATTTTGAACATGTGCAATCCCTGGGATTGACCCCATGTCATTGTGAGCTCCATACTCTAACCACTGACCTCAGCAAAGCCTTGTTTACTATTCAAAGTTATTTGTTACTGAATACTTTACAATTTTTTATTTCAATAACCTTTAGACATTTAACTTATGTTGAATTATGGGAGAAAGAAACATGGCTCATTATTGGGCAATTATGTGTAAAACATCACAGGCCCTCGACTCCTCTATTGGTACCCGGTGTAAGTGGCAACACATTTAAGTTTGGGATCCCTGCTATTGAAAAAAGCCCTTTAACAAGTTTTTAGAAGTTGCAGCTTCTGATGTTCGATGTTGATCTACAAAAAAAGGCAAAAAGAATGAACAAAAGTCACCCTCACTCTCAACGGATGGAAATTCAGCCATCATTCTGTTGTTCAATCCATCAACACCGACTTGAAAAACTTGAGCATCCCGTCCTATTGAGACCTTTGTAACCTCTGTCCCTCTCCCATCTCTCATCAGGTCATGGGAGTTTGGGGTCTCCAGCATAAGTGCCTATTTCAATCAGGACGGTAATACAATCACAACACTCTCATTTTATAAGATCTTAAGAGCTCTGTTAGTCATCTCACTCTTTACACAAATAAATGCATTTAATAAAGATATGAGAGAGATTCATGTGTTCAATTATTCTCTCAGAACCAACATCAGGGACATCAGCTGCGCAATGCATGTTCGTGTGTGTGTGTGTGTTTGTGTGCGTGTGTGCGTGTGTGTGTGTGTGTGTGTTTAAGAGAAGAGCTGAAGCCAATAAAGGCCCAAAGTTTTCATTTGTTCCGTTTACAACCAAAGGTTTATTGGATCTTCGCCCTCTGATTCACCTTAAACTACTGAAGATGAGGTTTCTCTCTCACACAGTTCAATGTTTTGGTATCTTGGAATAGACTGGTTCTATTGAGTACTATATTTTTTATTTCAAATTGAACTTTCACAGAAACATTTGTGCATTAAAAACACAGTTTTGTTTCAGTTCTAAAAGCCTTTTCTTTTTCATCGTGTCCAAGAAAACATCTCTATAAGGGACTAAAAATATTGGTGTTACTATATTTGAAGGTACATTAAGTGTAAACCAAACCTAAAAAAAATGATTATATTTCATGTATTTAATTATATTACCCGTAGAAAATATTATGAGAAGACCATTTTCATTTTGTATGAATTTAATTAGTATTTGTATGTGTTTGGTTAAAATATTATTTTTATTTTTTTATAATAGCTGAAAACAATATTTACACTTCATTCTATTTGCATTTACTTGCAGAAAATAAAAACTGGAGAAACAAAATAACAGAAAAGAAGCTCAGTTTTAAATCCTTTATATTTAATACTGCGAAGATAACAAGCTTACATTTACTTTCACGCATAACAGTAACTTTTGTATGTGCATTTAGGTTTTTCAAAAAATTATTATTTTTCTTAAAACCTGGATTTTTCTCACAGTTTTCATCTGTCTTGTCATGTTGTCAGTGTTTCTTATTACTGTTGGATGACTATATGTCACTCCAGAGGTTTGAATTTTGTTGACATTTAAACACAAACATAACTAATCTGACCACAAAACATCTAGAAATAAAATTTAAATGAAATTTTGGAACAGATTCTTATTTGTCCCATGGCTTTATATTTAAAAGAATTTTTACATTGAATGAAGGGGATCCCATAAGCTTACTTTAACATTCCCACATGAACAATATAGCTACAACCAACAAGAACATTTTCAAGTGAAGTAAAATAAAACTGTAAAATATTTATGTCTGTGTTTTAAATACAACTCATTCTTGGTTATTGAGCGATTAACTGGCACATTATCATGTTTGTGTCAGGCAATGATCGAACCCCCTGGCAGACACATAATCGTTTCTCTCTTATTGATTTATTAATGATCATGTCAATATTAAACAGTCCTGCTGCGTCTTTACCATCAATTAAGGAAGTGAACACTGTTAATGATATTTAACTTTATTAGCATGAACGCACACCGAATCCAGATGAGGAAAAATGCAATAAAACTCACTTGAGTTATCAGACACGCATGACAATTCCTGATCGATGATTTTGAGGGTATATAAAGGCTGTGGATGAAGAAAAGGTGAACACTGGGTGAGCGACCGCAAGACCTTTACTGGACCATCAACAATACGGTGGTCTAACATTCTGGACGTTTTGCTTGATTCTTGATTGTTTTGTCTTTCTCATTTACATGTGTGTTTTTTGTGTTTGTAAGGTGTGGAAATGTCGTTTCTTACTGGTTTGATGAAGGCATCCATCTTCGCCCTCTTCGTCTTGCAGTGGACCATCAGCCTTCCGGTTCTGGGCAGGTCAGGTCACCATTCCTTCAATTTCACATGGGAACATCTCAGATCTTAAATCTGTGCGTGCGAAAGAGAGAAGGTCGGTCAAATAGTCTTTATCTGTAGGTGAAGAGATTGAACATAATCACAAAAAACTTGTAAGACTCTTTCTTTCGAGGAAGAAGACAAAAGAAGATATTCTGATGAATATCTCCGGGGTTTTGTGTTTATGCAAAGTCAAACAGGTTTGGAATGACATGATGGACGATCTGTTTTTTTTGGGTGAATCGAATATTTTTCTAATCTACTTTTGTATCTACTTACTTTCATTGATAAAAAGAGTTGCTGGATTTACTCAATTAATTGTGGTAATCAGTTCCTCTTGAAATTTGAAAAAAACTGATGATGAAAAGTTCATTAAAATGTGTAGAAGCAATGTACATGATTATGTAATTCCAACAACTCTTTTTCAATGTACTCCCTTAAAAGCAAAAGGTCAAGAGGTCAAGATTTTCATCTTTCAAAATATTACAATATATTGCATGCTGTCTCACGCAATCATTTTTTGCATGTATTAACATCAGATATCTTGAAGAAGAAGACAGCATCACCAGAATGGACAGCTTTTCTCCCAAGGAGCTGTTTCCCAGAGATGAGTCAGATATGAGAGTTGACTTGAGAAGCGGGTAAAACTTTCTGTTAAATAGTGTTTTGCACTTGTTTGGGAGTTGTCTAGTGTCCTACTGTCCTCTTGTGGACAATAAGAGTGATAGTTGGCAGACACTGTAATCTTAAGTTTTAATGTTGGATACTGACCCTTCAGATCAAGGAGATCTTGGCTTCAGGCGAGGCAGCTGGGCGACATCGAGTTCACAAACAGATACGCTGAACTTCTCAAATCTAAAGCTAAAGTCACCTCCATGTGTTCCTTCCTGAAACGAATGGAGAACAGCAAGAAAAGGTGAACAAGCCTCTCTCTCTTTCATAAAAATATCATGTCGAATAAAAATGTGTTTTATAGTAATGTTTTGTTTTTTACAGCGGTGCGGGTGGAGACTCAGAGCGACTGATGTACCTGATAAAACAGTATTCATGTCCAAACATCTCCTAGTGAAGAGTCTGGGTTTCATCATGTCCTAATGTCCAAAACCACAAAAAATATAGTTTGATTGTATGACAACCTGTTGTATATATTTAAATAAATGCTGAGACTTTTAATGACCGTTTCATTTGATAACGTTGTTTTACCACCAAACCCAAGTTTCCAACTGTTTTTCTACATCTTATTATAAAAAACTCACCAAATGGAAACTTTGGGAATTATGTGAGAAAAAATAGATCAATTACAATGTCATATTGGATTATCTTCAGTGTTTTTGACTAGATATTGCAAAAAACGTTTCTTGTAATTATCTCGAGCAGTTTCTCGAGCTCTCACCCTGAGATGCTTTTAAAGAGTCTCCATCTATTCTGCGCTCTTATTGGCTGTTCATTCTTCAATATTCCATCAAAATTGTCATGATAAAAACATGCATGTTTGATAAATTAGATTTCTGTTATTTTTGATTTTGTTATTAGACTGATTTCAGACATTTAGTCAGACAACTTCAGATTGGAGATTTTTAAAAAATAATAAAACACAATTCGAGTGTCCCAAAAATCTTGACCGGAAGTGTTACCCTATGTTTCATATATGCATACCTTACGTCAATTTTAAGTGTGTTACCTTTTAATACTAACACAATTAGTTCTTGAATTATTATGAAAGATTTCCTGGCACAACACTGGAATGTGCATGACTAACACGTGTTGACATGATAAACAGCTGATATCACATTTAATTCAGACAAATTTATATGCTTTTAAAAACTGCTTTACCAATAAATAACTGTGTACACATTATATTCAAGTTTGTGTGTTATATACTGAAAAAAATTTAAAAACTTAGTATAGCAGACAAGATTAGGTTAGGGTTATACATATAAAGTATAAACTACATTCAACAGTTTATGTCTGAGATAAGAAGAAAGTATGAACCTTCCGTCAGGAAAATGTTGTTTTAAGATTCAAGGTCCACGGTGTGAAATGATGGCTGTTAATATGAGTGACACACACATTTCTTTTTGCAACTGTGACTAAACAATGACACAATGGACACATAAATAAATTGATGGTCTCGTTTATTTTTCACAATTGAATTTATCTTCAGTGTGGAGTGAATTATTCTCTCTCTCTCTCTCTCTCTCTCTCTCTCTCTCTCTCTCTCTCTCTCTCTCTCTCTCTCTCTCTCTCTCTCTCTCTCTCTCTCTCTCTCTCACACACACACACACTCACTCATTCACTCTCTCTCTCTCTCTCTCTCTCTCTCTCTCTCTCTCTCTCTCTCACACCACACACACTCACTCATTCATTCACTCTCTCTCTCTCTCTCTCTCTCTCTCTCTCTCTCTCTCTCTCACACACACACACACACACACCACACACACACACACACACACACACACACACACACACAACACACACACACACTCACTCATTCACTCTCTCTCTCTCTCCTCTCTCTCTCTCTCTCTCTCTCTCTCTCTCACACACACACTCACACACTCACTCATTCACTCTCCTCTCTCTCTCTCTCTCTCTCTCTCACACACACACTCACACACTCACTCATTCACTCTCTCTCTCTCTCTCTCTCTCTCTCTTCACACACACACTCACACACTCACTCATTCACTCTCTCTCTCTCTCTCTTCTCTCTCTCTCTCACACACACACTCACACACTCACTCATTCACTCTCTCTCTCTCTCTCTCTCTCTCTCACACACACACTCACACACTCACTCATTCACTCTCTCTCTCTCTCTCTCTCTCTCTCTCTCTCTCTCTCTCTCACACACACACACACACACACACACACACACACACACACACACACACACACACACCACACACACTACACACACTCACTCATTCACTCTCTCTCTCTCTCTCTCTCTCTCTCTCTCTCTCTCTCTCTCTCACACACACACTCACACACTCACTCATTCACTCTCTCTCTCTCTCTCTCTCTCTCTCTCACACACACACTCACACACTCACATCATTCACTCTCTCTCTCTCTCTCTCTCTCTCTCTCTCTCTCTCTCTCACACACACACTCACACACTCACTTCATTCACTCTCTCTCTCTCTCCTCTCTCCTCTCTCTCTCTCTCTCCTCTCTCTCTCTCACACACACCACTCACACACTCACTCATTCACTCTCTCTCTCTCTCTCTCTGTGTTCGTTCTGTCTGGGTCTCAGTCTCTGTCCCTGTCTCTCTTTCTGTCTGTCTGTTTGTGTCATTGTCTGTCTGTCTCTGTCTCATTGTCTCTGTTTGTCTGTCTCTCTGTCTTTGTCTCTTGGTCTCTGTCTGTCTGTCTGTCTGTCTGTCTGTCTGTCTGTCTCTCTCTCTCTCTCTCTCCCTCCCTCCCTCTCTCTCACCTCTCCCTCTCTCCCTCTCTCTTATTTTAAACAATTGAAGTTTGTGGTTTATGAGATGTACAGCTGTGTATCGACCGAGGCAAAAGTCCACCTGTGCCCATCTTTATGAGCCATAATTCTGAGATAAGTTTCCGTCTCAAAGGTCGATATGTAAGTTTCACAACAACACTGACACTCACCGAAGCTCCATGTGAACACAAAGGGTTCATCCTCAATATTCTCTGGATCTTGTTTCATCATTTAACACCGAGAAATGGATTTAAGAGCATACAGTTCTACCGTCGTATTCTGCCTCTTCCTTATTTTTACCAACAGCAAATTCAGTGAAGGTCAAAGTAAGTGTTTTCAATCTAAAGAATAATAAAAAGAAATAAAAGGATTTCTACTTCAATGTGGCTGTGTGGAAAATGAAGTAAGAATTGGACGCCCATCATAAACGAGGCTTATCGCTTGAAACAAGCGTGCAAGTTCGTTTTAGAGACATCTTATGAAGTTAATTTGGACTTTTCTTGTCCTAACACACTTAAAGTATATCTATTCCATGTCAACAAATTTAACATATAATAAAGCCTTATTATATGTTATTCTGCATTGACCAGAATATGGATTGAAGCTAAACAGCTTTATACATGACAATATATGTTTGTTTTTCTCTGAATGTCAGTACTTTGCTCGGTGGACTCGCTGATCATCTTTTTTCCGGAGAACAACACTATTGGAGCTGTTGTGACTACACTGAGAGCGGAGGCTGGTGTCACCGCCGGCATTGTAAAAGAAAATCCATCAGGTCTCTTCAACATCAACGGCCTTGATCTCCTCGCTATTACAGTACTGGACTATGAGGTATCCAATAAAACATTAAGATAGAAATATATGATCATCGTGTTTGTTGTTTGTTTTACATTACCTCAAGCTTTTAAGATAAACTACTTGGCTTTATATGTTTCTTAAAGTTAGTTAAGTTCCAAACATTCTTAACTGAAGTTCTTAAGGGAAATTTCAGAGTATACTGCCTAATTTTAATCATTATTTTGGGTTATACGTTTTGTGGTTGCTTTAGACATTTATTAAGGAGGAGCCCTATGAAGTGGACATCGAGTGTACCAAAGATGCTCTCACCCCTGTGAGTAAAACCCCAAAAGTTCACAGAATCCTTTGAATTCTAGTAACCAATTAAATACTTACCATTTACATACTTAACATTTACTTATGGTAAGACTATTAAAGAAAATATTACTTTGGTATTAACACAACATTCATAGTTCAAATCATTAAAGTAAAACTATAGACATCTTAACTACATGATAAATATAATAAGACCATGGTTAATTTGCTGTAAATAAGATATTTTGCTAAATGGAAATGTGAAATATTTCTATATTTCAGACCAGACTGAACCTGAAAATAATATTGGAGAACATAAATGATAACCCTCCTGTGTTTGCTCTGAGCGAGAACCAACTCTATGTCAATGAGGTACATCAACTCTTGAATTATTTATTTTGTTATGTTAAAACTTGAAATATTTTTAATCAGATTATTTTAATGTTTTATCATTTTAACAGCTACAAAAAGTGGATACAAACATTGGACAAATCACAGCGACGGACGCTGATGAAGGGGATCAGCTTTTCTATCAGCTGGATTCTCCCGAGGTTTCTGGGAAAGTTTGATTATTCACTGTAAAAATATATCATGTAGCTCTGCGAATATCACAAGAATATTTTAATACAAAGAATAATTTAATTTAAGCTTCAAAAAAGTGTTTTTTCTCAGTATAAAATGTTTTTTTGATGTTTTTTTGATAATTTGATTATAGACCTAACAAGTAATTCGTCTAAATTGACAAAAAAAATTTTTTTTATGTTTTTAAGTAGGTTTGAAATAGAACCTAAAATTTTTGGTGAATTCTAATATAAATATTTTAGTTAATAAGATTTACTTTATTTATCTCTCACACACACACACACACACACACACACACACACACACACACACACACACACACACACACACACACACACACACACACACACACACACACACACACACACACACACACACACACACACACACACACACACACACACACACACACACACACACACTTTTAACATTACATTTGATACGTTTTAAAGTTTTAATATTTACACATATTTTTATGTAAATTGTTTCACGTAAGACCGTTTTTGAGTGTACACCACACTATTTGTAAAACTACTCTTTATAAATATAATTATTCTGCTCTGTCACAGGGATATTTTGCCCTAGAATCTGCTTTCAACCCTAACATTCTAGTGAAGATTCCTCTGGATTATGACAAAGTTAAGAAAGTTACTATGACTCTTTATGCACAGGTGAGATGCACAGATTTGTAAATATTGAAAAGGAAAATTCTGTCATTATTTACTCACCCTCTTTCCATTCAGGACACACCGATATCATCCGGTATAACAGTGTCTTACACCAGCTCCACAACCCTTATAGTCAATATTGAAGATATAGACAATCGGCCACCATGGTTTCAACCCTGTACAGAAACACAGATGGGTTCCAGCACACTGTGCCTAAACTCGGGTTACACCGGAACCGTCAACTTAACCCAACAAGCGGTAGATTTCATTTACAAATAATAAAATACATTTCAAATAGATTTGAGCATGAAACAGATAAAAAGTGATCTACCAAGTGTTTTTTTTTTTATTGTAGACAGGCCCTTTGTCTTTAATGCCAGGTCCAGTCAAAGCCATCGACGGTGATAAAGGAATAAATGAAGTTATCGGTTACAGATTTATTGAAGGTGAGATAAGACATATTTGTGTATGTTCTCCACTTGATCTTTCTGTGTTTATCAGTCAATGAATTATATTGTTTGCCATTACAGAAAATGAAATATTTGACATTAACCCTGACACTGGTGACATAACAATGAAGAAACCAGTAGACATCGCAGGTCCCATCATTCTCACGGTCATGGTGACGAAAATTCCCTGTTTCTGTCCTTTTAACAGCATTTTTACATGTATTACTTTAGTTAAGTCTGTTTAAGATCAGGTACATGGCTGCTGGTCATTAACTACTCCAAATGGGTCAACCATGCTTTACATTTATATATACTTATAAAATAAATATTAATGTCGAGTCGAGATTAGATTTTAGAGGTGACTTACCTCACGATTCCATACAGAAAACCATAAATACATGATGTAATGTCATAGTGTGCAGATCAAATCTAAAAAAAAATTATTAGTCATTATGGTTATATTTGTTAAACATTCAACTTCCTATTTAGATTTCATTTAATTTTTATACTAAACACTTTCTAAATCGTCATTGATTCATCTAGATTTAAATTAATAGAAATCATTATATAAAATGGAATTTAAATAAAATTAAACTTAAAAACTAAGAGCAGTAAAAGTATAAATGTTGATACAGGTCAAGTTGTGGCAGCTCAACCTTTAGGATTAAACACAAATGAAATTCTTAAAGAATCTATACAAAGCAGAATGTGTATCATCATAATTCATCTCATCCCACTGTCTCTGAAATTTGCGTCCCAACCCACATTTCTTGTTTTTCTCTTCAGGCATTTCAGAAGCAGAACAGTGATCAGTATGCCACTAACGTGGTCACTTTAAGGGTTGTGTCGGGCAGTAAACATCCACCTGTATTTTTAAAGCCCAGTTATGAAGGTTTTATCTCAGAGGACGCAGGTGTGGACAGTCTAGTTCTGGAGAGCAAAACGTCCAATAGACCCCTTAGAGTTCAAGCTTCAGATGAGGACTTTGCTAATGTAAGATATCAGAGAGACAACAGGACATACAACTGATCAAATCATTCAATATACCTTGATGAGGTACTCTGGAGTAATGTATTAGATTTTTGTTTTTATAGGGGGTGAATCCTAACATTAGATTTGAGGTCATCGGCGGGACTGACTTTGATATTACTCCAGAAGGTTTTATCCTCATGATAAAGGAGGTTTCCACTGGAACTGTGAATTTACAAGTGAGAACCTAAGAACTTTGACATTCCCTAACATAAATCACATATAAATATTATACATGATATTTATTTCATTTTGATTCAGATGAGGGTGGTTGACACGACAAATTCTGAATCAAGCACTGCCTCTCTTATGGTGGAGGTAACTCCAGGTAAAACCAGCATGCTTTATAAAACAATACTGAATAATGATATCATGCAAATTATTACTGCACAATATGATACAAACGGCCTTTCGTACTTGCCATGTGAGAGATGATGTAGGGACAGCAATCATAGCAATAAATCAGACTTGAGAGATGGTAAAGTTGTAAAGTTTAGGCTTCCAATCTATGCTAGTTGCTTTTACACCATTTTTATTCCACTTCTGAATTTATCTGAAATCTCTCACTTTGCAAAATCACATAAATTTAAACAGGGTAAATATAGAGCGCTTTACATGGTTGGACTAATCAATGGACAATGGGCAAATATGGGCAATGCCAATAGTTGGGTCAAATGTGGACTAACCCAATTGTTTGGTCAAATATGGGCAAAGCCAATAATTGGGTGAAATGTTGACTAACCCAATAGTTGGGTCAAACAGGGATAAACACAATAGTGCTGTCAAATGTGGACTAACCCAATTGTTTAGTCAAACATGGACAAACCCAATAGCTGGGTCAAATGTGGACTTACCCAACTCTTTGGTCAAATATGGAGTAACTAAATTGTTTGGTCAAATATGGATTAACCCAATTGTTTGGTCAAATATGGATTAACCCAATTGTTTAGTCAAATATGGACTAACCCAGTTGTTTGGTCAAACATGGACAAACCAAATTGTTTGGTCACATATGGACAAACCCAATAGTTGGGTCAAATATGGACAATCCCAATAGTTGGGTCAAATGTGAACTAACACAATAGTTGGGTCAAAGGTGGACTAACCCAATAGTTGGGTCAAATGTGGACTAACCCAATGGTTGGGTCAAATGTGGACTGACCCAATAGTTGGGTCAAATGTGGACAAACCCAATGGTTGGGTTAAATGTGGACTAACCCAATAGTTGGGTCAAATGTGGACTAACCCAAGAGTTGGGTCAAATGTGGACTAACCTAATGGTTGGGTCAAATGTGGACTAACCCAATGGTTGGGTCAAATTTGGACATTCCCAATAGTTGGGTCAAATGTGGACTAACCAAATTGTTTGGTCAAATATGGACAAACCCAATAGTTTGGTCAAATATGGACAGTCCAAATAGTTGGGTAAAATGTGGACTAACCCAATAGTTGGGTCAAATGTGGACAAACCCAATAGTTGAGTTAAATGTGGACTAACCCAATAATTGGGTCAAATGTGGACTAATCCAATAGTGGGGTCAAATATGGACTAACCCAATAGTTTGGTCAAATGTGGACTAACCCAATGGCTGGGTCAAATATTGACACTTTCTAAATGAAAGTTAACTTGGCAGTTGGGTTCATCCATGTTCGACACAACGACAACAACAGAACACCCAAATGATACAGTTTCTTCTGCAGGGGTGCCAACTACCACTGCTGTAACAACTATCATGACTACAGATCACAGCACGGTTAATACCACGGAACAAACCACAGAACAAACCACAAAACAAATCACAGAACTCACCACAGAACTGACCACAGAACAGACAAAACACACAACAGACCAGACAGCAGGCACACTGTTCACAGACAGCACTTCCACCTCTCACCCGGACATCCACACCACAGGTACACTCACCTGATACACTATCCAGCATTTCTAATTATTGAACTGAATATCAAAGCTGAAAAACAGAAATCAGATCAGACCAAAAATCAACTTTCACTAAAACATAGCAAACATTCTTAGATGGTTTAATCTGGTTTTATCAGCTGGTGCGGTGTGTGGTGAATCAGGGTTGCATGTTTGTAATTTCCCTTATGAAATTAATATTGGTTTTACAACAAATAAACCGAAAAAATATTGTAAGAAACCACCGACTGGTTTTACTTGAGTTTTACAAATGATAGTCAATAGGGCACAAAACATGGTTCTACCAAAAAAGAAACCAAAGTTAAATTTCATAAGGGTTGACATTTTTGGCATGAATTAGATGTTTAAAAATAAGAGAATTGAAGTTCAACCGAATAAAGCCAAATCAAGACTTCAGATCCTTCATAGAAACCCAACTAAAGTACAGTGCTAAAAATCTTTATGCTGTCGTCCAGAGGACAACCGGTTACGAGTCGGCGAGTATAGAGCGGAGGATATGGCCGCTCTAGGTGCCAGTTTAGCCGTGGTCATCGTTCTCTGTCTGGTTGGCATCGGACTTCTGGCATATCGCGTCAAAAGCCATAGCTCAGACTGGAAGAAACTTTCTGAGGCCAGTGTCTTCAGAAGCAACGTGAGTTCAGTTACAAAAAATCAAAAAAGATGTTTGGGATTGTTTTGTCAATCAAGTGGTCAAAAGTTGAGTTGTAAAGTTTCACATTGGGTACCACTTAAAATGCAAAATTCAGAACTTTTATCTCACTTTCACCATCTCGGTTTAGATTATTAACTTGCGAGTTACTTTGCATTTTTTTTCTTTACGTGAATGACCTCAATAAAACATTTCCAGCTAAATTAATTTTGACTGCTTAGTTTGTAAATCATTTCTATAAACTTTTCATCGTGATT
Organism: Triplophysa yarkandensis; assembly: GCA_033220385.1. Lineage (NCBI taxonomy): Eukaryota > Metazoa > Chordata > Actinopteri > Cypriniformes > Nemacheilidae > Triplophysa > Triplophysa yarkandensis. The sequence goes on along the minus strand of CM065677.1, from coordinate 5,984,801 downwards.
TGAGATGAATACAGAGAGTGTTGCTGTTTTATTGTGCTTATGTACGGATTAAGTTAAAGACTAGCTTTAAATAACCATAGAATAATAGCTCTCATAAAAACATCTCTACAAAAGTTTTACAAAAATTCATATTCACTATTTATGGTTATATTTTTCCGGCAGCTGAGTGGAGGTTCAGGAGGCCCTAAGGAGGGTTTGCAGTACACCAATGAGGGTTTCCATCATGATGGTGATTCTGGAAGCGTGAGCTCAGGTCCCTCCGCGGACCTGGAGATGAATCTGGAGTCCGGAGCGAAGTCTTCACCGGAACAGACTCTCAAAACTGCTTCCGTTCCCCAGATGAGATCCGCACCTGATTCCAGCAGTCTGGCCAGTGCAGATATTGAGAAAGAGGTTAAACCCATCCTGACCAAAGAACGACGAGCAGAGGAGGGCTACAAAGCAGTATGGTTTAAGCAAGACATCGACCCAAACACTAAAGAGGAAGTGGTCATCATTCCTGACACGGGTGAACCGGCAGATCACGATGAAGATGATGAGGATGATGAGGAACAACTAAGACCAGACATGGATGAAGATGAAGGGAGCTATAGAGATTCAGACTCAGAGGATGATGAAGGACTTACGTCAGATTTGTAGATTGATTGGATGACAGGAGTAATCCGAGAGGATTGGAGGCCAAAGGATGTTGGACTTAACATCACTGAAATTAAACTTTTTTTTTGTTATATTTCACGACTATTGCAGGTGTTAAGTTTGCAAATATGGTACATAAAATTAAATGTAAAATAAAAATGTACAGTCTTTCCTCAATCGAGCTCCCATTGTTATTGGGAATAATTGGTTTGTTGTAAGCTTGCTTTTAAAAAAATATAAATGTTTTATTCCCCTGTATCTGATTATTCTGTGAGCAAAAAAATACGATATTTTGAGAAATGTCTCAGTGGTTTGTGTTAATACAATGGAAATCTATGAGCTTATGTGTTGTTTTATTTTCAACATTCTTCAAAACATCTTCTTTTCTGGTCTGCTGAAGAAATAAAGTCACGGATGTTTGAAATACCCTGAATAGGCATAAACAATGACAGAATTAAATTTTTTTGGTTGAAGTTGTCCCTTTAAGGCAAGGTGGCTGCCATGGCAACACAGAGACATTTACAGTATATTTGTTATGTTGCAGTGAACCTTTGGCCTCTCTTGTCATTACACAATAATCATAAATTATTTTATAACTCGTCTACATTTTATTCATTAACCTGTCATGTGTCTTGATTTTCCTTACAGTTTGCATACCGAAATACAACATATACCCATACAGACTGAAGCAGATTTATTTAAGTGTAAATATATGTTTTGTTCGACATAACACTTACATTTCAAGTGTGGAAATACAATTCCTGAATATGAAAATCTGACAATTTAAATATAAAAAAGGTCTAATTAATTGATTATTTAACAATCCTGTTTTCATATTTTAAAGCATTAAGCGGGCACTTGTTGTCTTGTTTGAGCGCATGTTTATTAATGAGTTTTGTCACAGCGGTTTGAAGAGCTGCTGTAGAGAACTAAAGGACCGTTTCTATGGCAGCAGGTCTGAACACACTCTCTGCTACACATTAATCTGAATGCATATTAAAATCAAGTTCATAGTTCAACCAAAAAGAAAAATCGGTCATCATTTACTCATAAACATTTTTGTTCAACCGACGCGACCTTCCTTTACTAAAACATGAAAATGATGAACAAGTTTGACCTAATCCTCATTCTTTTTAGAAATGTTTTGTTTGTGTTTTATAGAAAATGAAAATCACACAGGTTTAAAAAAACATATGTTGATTTTTGCTTGAATGCATAATTAGACTATGCTTCCTCACATAACTTAGTTTTAGAGTAAAAACTAAAATAATACAGTAACTTTAATAATTTAGCTAATAACATAGAAATTGCAGAGAGCATCAAGAAAGTTGTAAGATATCTGGTGTATATTAGGCAAACATTTTCTTTTTTCAAATATTTGTAATCATTTTTGCATTAAACAATATACAAATATTTGAAATATACTTTTAGATAGCTTTTGAATTTAGGATAAAAATTTGTAATATATTTATTTTATGTGCTGACTATGTTAAAAAAATATGTTTAATGGCAAACAAATAAAATATTCCTAAACAACTTTACGAAGTAGTAAACTATTGTCTAATTATTTTAAATTAAATATTATTGATATGCAAACTATGCACAAATGTATTTTCCGATATAGTTTAAAAAGTATAAAACAACAGTAATTATTATTATGTTAATTGTTTTTTGCTTTAAGAATGCAAAATAAGCACATTTTATCATTTTAAAACATCAATAAAAAAAAACAACGCTTCATTGTAAAATGTTCTTGTAAAATGTCTTATACACTGACACTTAATGAGCGCTCAGCCTTTCTTGAACGGCATTGTTTCACTTTTAAACATCTCTTGTAGATAAAAGCTCCTGCAGTTCTGGGTCAGTCTGACCTACCTTCTTTAAAGGCCTTTGACAGAATGAAAGAAGCGGACTTGGAAGCATGACAAAGGTCAAAAACTCCTGAAAAATAACAAGAGGGGAAAATGATGTCCGAGCTAACCTTGATCCACATTGAGTGTTTCATGTGGTTTCTGTCTGGAGAGAAAGAATGCCTCCTCTTTCTGGTTCCATCATTGTTTCATTGTTCTGGGTCGGACGTGTCCGGCTTTCAGTGGCACTTTACAGGCAAAATCAGGAGGGTATCCAAGCAACGAGGCATTTGAGAAGGTGGCAAGATGGAGAAAGAAGATATAATAGACTCAAACAGCAGCTGATGAAGTTCAGAATGAAGTCTGCTTCCAACCACACGTCTGTAAGACACATCAGCTACACAGGTGAGTGCTTTTCTGTTATTTTAAAACAAGTCAAATCAATGCATTGACTTTGTAGAATTCGTAAAAGGTTTAAAGTTAACCACTGGTCTATATGTCACAGTTGTAAGTTGTAAGGTGTCAAATTGATGAGCAAATTTATAATACACTAAGTGTATTATAAATTTGTATACAGTCTTGATTTAATTGTGTTTTCAGATCTAGCAATTATTATTCTTAAAGATGTCTTGGGACTAAAACAGATTTTATCTTTGTTTATTTATCCTTGTGCTGATCACAAAATGTATTCTTATTTCAATGAGACCTTTCAAAGAAGTTGTATCGAAAATGACAAAGAAAGAAAAAGAATATATAAAGAAAGCAAGTAAAATTTAAAAAATCACAGAATCAGAGAATCAGAGAAAAAAAATCTATAAACTTAAAAATAATCAAAAATTATTAATAAATCGAAACAAAAAACAATTAAGAATGGAAGATGCGTGTAAAAAAGCATGACATGAAAAGGCAGGGAAACAAACTAACAAAAATAAAACCGAAAAAGGAAAGAAATAAAGAAACAATTAAGGAAAAAGCAATCAAAAAGAGGATTTCAAAAAATAATAATCAAGAAAGAAAGGGCAAGCCAAAAGAAAAAATAGATGAGAAAATAAAATATATAAAGAAATATAAAGCAAAAAAAGCAGAAAAGGAAAGAAAGAGAAACAAGAATATTCAGAGAAATAATAAAAATCAAGAAAGAAAGATGCGAGTAAAAATAAAGCAAGAAAGGAAACAGAAAGGAAATACATTAATAAAAAAGAAGGCGAAAAGCGAGCAATAAAGAAAAATGACATTAAAGGGCAACCAAAATAATAAAATATCAAAGAATAAAAATTAAGCATAAATAACAAGAAAAGAAAAACAAGTAAAAAAATGGTGTGGTGTTCAGAGAGTTGGACTTGTAAGCAGAAGGGTTCTGATGTGGGTTCGAATGCCAGGGCCAGCAGCGGGTGCCAAATGAATAAATGTAAATGTAAGAATGAAAAAAGAAAGAATGAAAGTATCAACGAAAAAAGAAAGCAAGTAAATGGGTGTAAATAAAAAGAAAGAAATAGAAAGAAACTTCATGTACAGACTGAATTAAATGTGTGTGTGTGTGTGTGTGTGTGTGTGTGTGTGTGTGTGTGTGTGTGTGTGTGTGTGTGTGTGTGTGTGTGTGTGTGTGTGTGTGTGTGTGTGTGTGTGTGTGTGTGTGTGTGTGTGTGTGTGCGCGTGTGTGCGTGAGTGTGTGTTACTGTAGTCAGGTTGCAGATGACATCATGATCGATGAGATGATAAAGGATTGGATGGACATCACAGCTGTCATACAGGAGCTGCTGTTGATCCTGACAGGACTCTTACTGCTCTTTCTTATACAGAAAAATTGGAAAATCCAATCAGCTGTTCCCGGTCAGAGACAACACACAAACACAAACACAATTAAAAAACAAAATTCATGTGCCTAACATTAATAACGACGATAGAACATTAAGTAATCCGACCCCTCGCCGTTTTTAGGTCCCAGTTGGATGTGTGGTGTTGGTCCTTTCCTGACATACATCAGATTTTTGTGGATGGGAATAGGAACCGCCTGTAACTACTACAATAAGAAATACGGCAACATTGTTCGTGTTTGGATCAATGGAGAGGAGACCATCATCCTGAGCAAGTAAGTCCTCTGTTTATTTGCATGAGTGTGTGTCAGAGATCAGATATCTCACGTGTGTTTAGATCTTCCGCCGTGTATCACGTCCTGAAGAGCAGTAACTACATCGGCCGGTTTGCCAGTGATAGAGGCCTCCAGTGTATCGGCATGTTTGAACAGGGAATCATCTTCAACAGCGACATCCCACTGTGGAAAAAAGTCAGAACGTACTTCACTAAAGGTGACGGTTATGATAACACAGACAGAAGAACTTGCTTTTGAATAATGGGTTACTGTGTTTGGACGTTAGCTCTGTCAGGTCCTGGTCTCCAGAAGTCCGTAGAAATGTCGGTCAGTGCTACTAATAAACAGCTGGACCTCCTGCATGAGTTTACAGACGCTTCTGGACACGTGGACGTGTTGAATCTTCTGCGCTGTGTCGTCGTGGACGTCTCCAACCGTCTCTTTCTAGGGATTCCTCTGAATGGTCGGTTTTCAATACGCCAACTTTTAAACTGTGATGTCCTGAAAATGACACTTTGTAATGTTGCTGTAAATGAAGAAGAGATGAAAGTGCTTAATAGACAAAATTATCATTTCTTATTTCTTAGTGTCGACTGTGAATCACGTGAACGATTCGTTGGTCTTTCTAATTTCAATCCCGCGATTCGATCGTGTCACTTGTTACCTACTGTTTTGATTGAACTGCTTTAACACACATGCTGTACATGATAGACCAATCACAGCTGAGCGGGCAGTCTGACCAATCAGCAAACAGTATATTAGGGGATTTGAAAATGTATTGGCCAAGTGAATCATTTGAGAATTCGCAGAATAGGAAGGGTATATTAAAGGGATAATTCACACAAAAGGTGACTGATACACACCATTGAGTTCCAAATCAGTTTACAATTTTTGTTCTGATGGACACATTCTTTAATCAAACAGTTCATAGACTCATTTGACCTCTATACTGTAAAAAATAGTACATTTGGTAACTTAAATATTTTTTTAAATAGATTTTCGAGTTTATGAAATGAAACAAAAATTGTTTTCAATTAACATATGTTTGTAATAAAAAATACATTTGGTGAATTCTGATAGAAACAAGTTAATAAGATTTGCTTATTATATTCATTTCTATACATGAACATTTAAACTGTATATTCACTTAATTTCAAAGCTTTTGACCTGACTCATTTCTGAAATGTGAAAATTGTTTCACATAGAATTATATTCTTTGATATTTTTTAAGAATTTAGAACAACACAAAGTTCTGGTAAATTCTGACTTTAATTTTCATTTTTTCATTTTTCCAACAATGGTAGTCAGTGGGGTCCAAGAACTGTTTTGTAAAAACCAAGAAATGTATCCAGATTTGGAAAAACTTTACTTTAAGACAGAATTTTCGGATAAACTATTACAATAAATGCTTTATTTTAGAAGTTTTTAACCTTGGTCTCACATCAACTTTTTTTAGAGACTTCCAAAACAGACAAGTCTAGGAACCTTCGAATAATAAAATACTTGCCCTTTAAAAATCTTAAATTGATATTTACGGCGATCTTGGGTTTTTCAGTTCTTAATTTACAAAATGTTTTGTAACACAAACAATATTTAGTATTTGTTGATTTCTCAATATCGTTGTTGTGTACAGAGAAGGATTTACTGTTAAAGATTCATCGGTACTTCAGCACCTGGCAGACGGTCTTGATACAGCCGGAGGTTTTCTTCAGACTGAACATTTTTTGTAAAAAATACCACAGGGCAGCGTAAGACACACATCACAAACAACTCATAACTCATAACGTAGAATGTTTTACGATTCATTTATGTTTTTATCTCTCAAATCTTTAAAATGTTGTGCTAGGGGCTTATCTGACTTGCCAAAATCAAGAAAGACAATTTTTTACCTGTGTATATTTAGTATAAGGGTCATATCCTATTCAACTTTTATCATCTCTGGTCCCATTTCACTAAAAAACAAAGCATGGGGGTCAAATACAGTCAATCTTCTGGTATCAATTTTTCCGTTATGCACACGATCATATTCACATTTCCATGACATGTCTTCAGGATCACAGTTGTCTTGCAGGAAGGAGCTCCAGGATGAGATGGAAATCCTGGTGGAAAAGAAACGTCAAGTCATAAACAAGACTGAGAAGTTGGATGAAATGGATTTTGCAACAGAGTTAATATTTGCTCAGGTCCGTCCAATCTCAACATATATGTCATCGTCCAAACTGACCCAACACTTACATTTGTATTCATCCACAGAATCACGGCGACCTGTCAGCGAATGATGTACGACAGTGTGTGTTGGAGATGGTGATCGCCGCTCCAGACACACTTTCCATCAGTTTATTCTTCATGCTCGTGCTGTTGAAGCAGAACTCTAGTGTGGAGGAACAGATCATCCAAGAGATAGAGACTCAAATAGGTACAGAGAACTCAATATGAAGTCAAACATTATTCGTCATATGTAACCTCTACAAAACTAACATTACCTGTCGTCTCAGGTAAGCGAGATGTTCAGTCCGCTGATCTCCAGAACCTCAGTGTTCTCGAATGTTTCATCAAAGAATCTCTGCGGTTTCATCCGGTGGTGGATTTCATCATGAGACGATCTCTTGACGATGACTTCATCGATGGCTACAAGGTGACAAAAGGAACAAACCTCATCCTGAACATCGGACGCATGCACAAATCCGAGTTCTTCAAAAAACCAAACGAATTCAGCCTGGACAACTTTGAAAACAACGTAAGAACTCGACAAACTTACGCTTGGGTAACACCATCAGAACAGTGCTCTAATTTCTGCATCCTTCTTAGGTTCCCTCCCGATACTTCCAGCCGTTCGGTTGTGGCCCGCGGGCCTGCGTCGGGAAGCATATCGCCATGGTGATGACGAAGGCCATCCTGGTGACGTTGTTGTCCAGGTTCACGGTTTGTCCTCGGCAGGGCTGCACCGTCAGCACCATCAAACAGACCAACAACCTCTCCATGCAGCCTGTGGAGGAAGATCCCGACAGCCTGGCCATGCGCTTCATACCACGAATACACAACACATTCAGCACACAAGACACATGCTCTTGAACACAAAACAAAGGTGTAAAACGTTTAAGGCTGTACACCATTATAATAGTCACCAGCAATTTGTATTCATGACCAGTGTCTTGAAATGTTAAGGTAAACCTTAATCTGCCTGAAAAGATGATGGGCATCTAGACCTACTTGGGGATCCAAAGGGTCAAATTTTTCATAATCAATTAGGAATTATAGTTCACCCTTAAAGAGTTCTCAAACATTTAATACAAACAATACATTTGCAGCTAATGCCGACAATAAGTTACGGAACTTATTTCAGTTAATATTTTTTTAAATTTTTACAGTATGATTAACCATATCATATTTATGCAGGCAGAATATTTCTTACATGGTTTCAAAACCCAAGAGTTATAAGATTTTTGGGAAAAATGCAAGATGGAAAATTATATTTCACACAAACATTAAAATCTATTTACTCTTACTCATGTTATTCCAAACCTGTATGACTGACTTTTTCTGTTGATTACAGTGAAACATATCTTGAAGAATGTTTGATACCAAACAATACCACATTTTGTGAACCACCGAGTAAAGAATCATATAGAGGTTCAATTATATAACGATGATAAATAAATAACATATTTTTCATGTTTGGGAGGAGCTGGGACATATTTTTGTTAGGATATTTCTTCTTTGAAATAAAACACATCAACCTTTACAAATTCATGGTGTTGGTGGAACAAGCAGAATTAATTCTGACATTAATAATTAAAAAAAATTCACTGATAGAGAACAAGTTGTGTATAGTTATTTGTATTGATTTCATAATGTACGTACTTATAAAACTACATTGCTGAAACAATATCAAGCTTGTTTTCTTTTTTCAGCAACGCTAGTGAATGATCTCAGATAGATATTAAAACAGAAACAACAAACTGACTTTTAAAATCAATAAATACTTTTACTGTATGGAAGTGTGACACAGCTCAATAACTGTATACAAAAAATATATATTATTAAAATTAGGCAGCGCTTAAATCGCAACATGTGTATCGCATTAGGACAGTCACTGCACAATCAATTCCCTGAAGGTTCCAGGTTCCATTCTGCTAGTGTTTTCTGGCAGTGGTACAGAACACAGTCTGGTAGAGAGGGCAGTGGAGAGCGCAGCCACACAGCCAGAGATGCACCGTTGACTCTGCAGTGCATAAGACAGGGGGCGTCGCAGAGCAGACGACAGGCTATGATTCCCTCCGTGCCTGAAAAGAGACGACACACTGTGACATATTCCACAGCTTTTACTTTGGAATTTTCATGGAATATATACAATCATTATACAATTTAGAGTTTGCACTCTTTGAAAGCGGAAAATGAATTCCTAATTTTTCAAAATAAGATATTCAGAAGAAGTTTGTTAGCTGGCATCCATACACTTGCATAGGTTTTACGTACATACAACAGGAGTGAATGGGTGCCATTGCTATTCGGTTAACAAGATTCTTCCAAATCCCTCCTTTGTGTTCTAAAGGGTCATACAGCTTTGACTAATTAACAGCTTTAATTTTGTTGCAAACTTTCTTTTTTAATCACTTTAATCACTACTAGACGTGAACATGGCATCATCATTTTTAGTGCTCACCGATGATGTCCACAATGTGAAGCTGTAGTGTCCCTTTAAGAGCGTTCAGGGTCGCATTGAGCGGGTCATCTGCATCTGTGAGCAGCTTTATATTTTGCTTGACGTCATTAGACAACGACAGCCATAGCTTTCCATATTCTTCTGTGGTTATAACCAACGGCCTAAGAAATAATACAATAATACATTTCCATAAAAATTATAATAACTATTATTGTGATCAATGTGGAATGTACCTGATAAAGTCAGCTGTGCGCAGGGTCCCGGAGAACAGGAGCGAGTTTGTTTGTTCTGCCTGTGTTTGATATGATACAGTGCCATTGAAGTACACGTTGGTTTGAGGGTCTTTCATCATCAGAGCGTAATGACACACAGACACACTCCTTCCTTTCAAAGCGCCAATGACATTCCCTCTCAAACTCACCGTCTACGAGAGCAAAGGGCAGAAGAACAATTTACATTTATCTTAGCTAAAGTAAAACGTTTTACAAAATTATATCTTCACACCTCTAACTCCTCACTGGTCAGATCCACAGCTACGTCTGTGACCATAGCGTCCGTACAATTAGAAATAAAGATGACAAGCAGTAACGATTCTTCTCTAAACACGCGACAGGAGAACAGAGACAGGCTGGGGTCAGAGGTCATGCTTATGACATCAGAGCGAGGTAGATCTTTCAGGTCAGCCGGTAAGTGTTTTGTTAGATGTGCAGGATGTTTGTCCCGTGTCATGTTGGGACGAACTAGAACCATATCACTGCCCAACATCTGAGTCGTGTTTACCCCTCTGTCCATTTCCACGGCAACATTGGCATCTTTGTCTTGCTCCAAGCTGTGATGGTGTCTTGTGACTTCCCTACTTGGTTTGGGGGTGTGGTCGAAATAGGGATTGCGTGCATATCCGGAGGAATCCGAAGATTTCTCGCTGGTACCCGATGATGATGAAGATGCGTGAGGGCGTGGCTTCCTTCTGAAGCGAGGGGGCGGGGCTTCGGATTTACCCAGCTGAGGAAAATAACAATATTTACAGTAAATTCAATTTGGTCAAGAGTTTCGATCATATTAAATAATGCAATGTTTCTCACTAAAGATGTAGAGCTCTGGGCTGCCAAACCAACAAACAAAGACGAAGCCAGCTGTTGTTTGTCCTCTTTTTGCTGTGATTGGTCAGGCGTTGGTTCAGTTCTTTTCACTTCCCCCTGCTGGCCACAGGTCTGAACTGCAAAAGCAGGTTCCTCCACCTGAGCGTCCACTGTTTCTTTTTGAGGAAGGTAACCTTCCTTTCCCCAAACTCTCTTCACCCCTTCCAGAATGAGCGTGCTGGAACTGAGAGAAGGCAAACAACTAATACACACAAAGCTGTCTATTATCAGGCAAAAAATGTACATGTGTGATCCTTACCCTGCCTTCTGCGAGAGCTCAGCACTGTTGCCCGACAGTCCTGAACTGAACGTTGGAGAATGTCTGTCCGTGATGCTACATGACGACAAACTTACAGGCAGATTAAAACCATACGGCTCCAGACTCAACGCTGACCGGAGGACAAAACATGGAAATCAACTCGACATTCAGACAGAATGATCTGGAAGTGTTACGTATGTTGAAGAAAGTTAATGTGATGTACTTCTCTCTTCACACAGGTCTTCCTGTCTCTGATGAGGGGGTTTGTATGGTGCCGCACCCGCAGCGAGAGCGTCAGACACAAAGCCATCGAGAAACGACAGAGAGGAGTCTACCTGCGACGAAAACACAGCGTGAAGACTTAAAATCTGGCTTCTTCTTTTTGTCAACTTTGTGATTTTTCTGAGAACTCAAAAGATAATTTTAATGGTTAAATAGTTACCTCCATGCCGTCCCAGGATGCTCCACAGGGCAGAACCCGCTCATGCAGCCGCGAGTCCTGACTGAGATGATGCAGTTCCTGAGCCTGCTGGCGGAGCACCGTGTCCTGAGAGGAGGAGAGGCTTTCAGCCAGGTCCAGAATCAAATCTGTCTGGTTTCTCGAGAGCTTTGTCAAAGCAGACAGAACCCACACCCGTGTCTCAGATTTCAAACTTTTCTTATCCAATAATTTTGCCAGGAGACAGATGACATCACTCTGGTCCTCAGACTCCTGGAGGTGAGAATATTCCCCGAGAACCTGAAAGAGTTTTCACAAGATTCATCTCCAAGGGCTTACATATGAAATCATTAATGTTAATTTGTGTTCGTGTTTTACACACCCAGCTCATGACCTGCAGAAAGTGCTGAGGCAAATGAGAAGGGTTTCCCTTCAGCACAGTCAGATACGAGTCAACCGCATACAGACGTAACTGATCATCATCATCCTTACAGTCTGATCCTGATCAAACACACAAGAACAAACTAAAACTTTAAGAAACATTCATTCCTACTTTAGATACTTAACAGCTTTTTTTGTGATAACTAAAGGTGGGTACTATTCAGGGCTTGACAGAGACAAAAAACCGTCCCGGGACAGGCCCACCAGTTATTATTGGAAAAGATTCAACATGTTTGTTCAACAGAATTGCAGATTGAACTGATGGTAACTCCACAAAGGAAAAAGTACTATAACTTACTAGGGTATATATCAAAAATGTTACTGTTTTAACTATATACGATAATGGACTTATGGGCTTTCTTACCACTAAATGCAAATGATTGTAAAATTCGGATAATTATTTATTAAAAGCCAGACATTTTAAATGAGAATAAAAAAGAAAAGTATTTATTCCAGCAAACATCAGCTCATATTAAAAAGTGATATAAAAACAATTCTAACAACAAGTTATTAAACATGCTCCTGCTGTTTAGCATGACATCCACTGGTTTCCTCTTTCTAGCACACAGTGGGCGATCAATGAACGAGAGAGAGAGAGAGAGAGAGACGAGACTGTGTCCATTGAGGTGTTTTTACGCGTCTGAAAACGCTGGTGCTGGGTGTTTGAACAGTTTATTTTAAAGTGTAGCATTTAAGTTTAGATGGGCAATGGTTTCTATGATATGAAATACATGAAACATTCCTAGTATTGTAACTCCATAAAGAGCAATAATATTTTCGCATTTATTGTTGTCTTTAACAGCTGTACAGTTGTTGTTCTATGTTGAAAATAGCATGTGTCCCGCCCCTGCTGCACTGTGATTGGACGGCTTTGTAAAAAGTGACATTGATGTGTTGAGCGCTCTTCCCCAAGTTGATCATGTTTCAACTCTGAGCTGCGGGGCCAAAAACGCAAAGCGGCGACAGTGAACAGGCGGAACAATACACTAGCTGCTGACTTTCAAAAAAACGAGGCGTTTCCATTGGAAACTATTAAAAAACTATGCCAAACTGGTGTTTTTCTCCACCCGCCGCTTGGCGTTTTTTTGGCGTTACCACCAAACAGATGTGTTATCTTCACACATTTTGCACTATGTGCCTGAAGTCCTTTTTTCTTTTCGGTCTAATTTTTTCAGCAGCCCCTTTCCGCTTTTGTTGTCCATTTTCTTTTGTTTGTTTGTGATCTGCAAAAGGAGCTGTTGCCAAAGCAAAGGGGGTGTAATTGGCCAATCCAGCACCTTTTAATAGTTTATACCTTTTAAAAATAAACAATAAAAACATCGGCTCACAAAATCACCACCCGCCAACCGGGCAAATGCCCGGCCTGCCCAATGGCCAGTCCAGCCATGGTGCTATTTTAAAGAGATTGTTGCTTGTCACACAGCACGATCATTATCCCTGTTAAAGTATTGTCAAACTCTGCAATTTTATCTGTAATTTATGACAGACTTTACGACACACGCACACAAGAAGATCGCCCAGCATACCAGTTGTTGGCAGTAAAACATTTATCGGTTGTTTGTCAAACAAAAAGATGTTCGTCTACAGTTTATGTCATCAGACCATACTGGTAAAGTGTCTAAACAACATGCTCAAAATGGTTGCTAGTGCAGCACAACAATCTATAGCTGGTATTGGTTTCTGCTTTTCTGGTAATCGCTGATGATGTCAGACTGAAGGTTAGTGGCTCAACATTTCTGACAGCGAAACTGTCAAACTTCTAATCATAACAGATTTTCACCTAGGATTTGGGAAATCTCTCGTATTTTCAAAATATGTCTCAGACTGACAAATCTTTTTAAAATCACACAATGTGCCCTCACCTTTGAACTATTAAAACATTAATGATCATTTAAATCAAATAAAATATATAAAGTCTTAACATTATTCGAAGCCAAAACAATTATGTTGCTTCACCAACAAATGACGCGTGATACGCTTATATGATCTGCTTAAAAAAAAAACAGAAAAACTGAAACTAGATTCAATATTTTAAATAAATTATGCTAAAATTGTAAAAGCATTACTAAAAATGAAACAAAAAATTCAAATATTAAAAACAACAACAACCAAAGCACATTGTTGATTTGCAGTCTGTATTTCTGCTTACCTTCGGCCAGCAGTCGAAGGAAGTTGTTCAGGACGTCCTGTGGCAGAAAATCTCCTCTAATAGAAAAAACCTCATTCATCGTCTGTATGAACCATGAGTTATCTGGAGCAAATGTATAGAGCGATTATAGGAACTCAAGACATGTGGAAGTTGATTTTAAACATACACACACACTTTGTTTAACTACGGGAGACTTTAGTAAAGGATATTTTTCAGCCAGCTCTGCAACTTTCCCAACCAGATGGATGATGGTGTGGTCATCATCACAGACCCGTAGAAAGTCCAGCATCTTCTCAACGATCACGGTCACGTTCTGAGCATTTGTGATCCTGAACAGAAGCTCCAGGGTCTGAGAGATAAAGAGATGCATATGAAATAAACAAAATATTAAATAAAGCATAGAGCTTTCAGCCATAAGAATAATTTTTCACCTCTCTTTTAATTGTAAAATCTGAGTGATCCAGACATTCTATGATGGTCATCTGGTGCTGGAGAGCGAGTTTAGCGTCATGCTGGACAACATATGTCAAAGCTTTTAAACCTATAAACCAATATGGACAAAAGCTTTAATAAACACCACAGACAGCTTTCCAGGAGATAGTTGTCACAACAGCAAAGATTTACCAAGGTATTTGAGGTTGATCTTCGGAGAAAGAACAAAATTTCCAATGCATCTCGCTGCTTTCTCTAAGAGCTCTGCTTTGGGGCTGATGGTGTAGATGGTCTTAACACACTCATACAGAATAGCTGTAAGACATATTGAGTGTTAAATAATATAAAAATAAAGTAAAGGAATTAGAAATTAATTACCGTAAGTGATGTTGTGGTTCATTTCGGCTCTTCGTAGAGACTCATCTAGAACGTCATACATCAGTTCACTGGTACTGAGATGTAAAAACAATCTTAAGAATTTGGAGAACTGGTATATGAGGATGCTCAAATAAAAAAGTCTGAATTTGCATATCGGTACCTCTGGTCATCTCTTCCAAGCAGTGATAAAATTCTCAGCAGCTGGATCTGTAACCACGGCGCTGGAATGTTATGATAATTAAAATCAATGGGAAGCTTCCCCCCCACAACCTGCTTCAGGATAGTCACAAAACTGCCCGTCAGGTCCTTATAGTCATCCGGATTCTCCTGAACAAAACAGAAAACAACATACACATTTACTCTCTCCTCAGGCACAACGTTGTTCTTCAACAGCCAAGTAAGTTAAACAAAACATTTAGAAGCCACAACACCGACCCTGATTAGCTGTGAGTAAATGTGTAATGATGATGTCATAACCCCAGGGTCTTTGTCACAGAGGGCCTTCCTGAATTTGCCGTGAATGTGCTGGACTTGATTCGGAGCAATAAGGTAGAACTTATACAACGCCAGGACGGCTTTCCTCCGGATGATTTCCCTAAAACAAAACAGGAGAGTTCTTTCTGTGTTTTGTTTTAGATAAATATCAAAGAAACCAAACAGGCTGCTTACTTTGGATGTGACAGTTTGTCTTCTACTAAAGGAAGCACAGCGGGTATCATGTCTTTGGGGAAAACTTGAGCTACAACAGTCAATGCCATGCACACTTCAATGAGATTTGAGCTCTGAAGATCCTGTGCAAGAAAAGAAACGTGTTACAGACAGTATGTCATTCATATATTTTATATGAATGTGTTAATATTAGATACTTGTGTTCAATATTTTTGTCCTCAATACACAAACAAACCTTTAATACTGTGTTTACCAACAGCAGCAATAATTCATGACCCTCGCTTAGGAAAAGAGAAACTGCAAGATAACCTGAAAAAGTAAGAAAAACCTAAATATGGGATTTAATTATACATATTAAGAATGAAATGTTTTATTATTAGATTTTTGCCTGATATTTCAACAGCATTTAGATTCCTATTAACTTGGAGATAATTTAGGAAATCATTTATGGGCAATTCCAGCGTTATGGATGTTACATTTTGCATTATAAACGTGATATAAAAACATTCTTATGATATAAATTTGACAAGTAAACTGAACCAACTGTTTATATTGTACAAAACCCTTGTTGATAGTATGTAAACATTGGGAAATTTCAGTCTATTTTTAAATTTTCGGTTTTACAAAAGATAAAATATCCTGAGTTATGGGTGTGAAGTTTTCCAGAGACAACAAACTTCTTGTGATTTATGTGAATGAAAGTGTAAAACCAGAAGCAAATATATCCAAGAAATGGTAAAGGTTTATAATTTTGCTAAACATAACATAATTTCTATATTTGTCATTTTATGTGCCAGTTAATGAGCAAAATGTAGTGTTATGGATGTGACAATCCTGAAACTAGCCCTTACTTGACTTTAAAGTAATGCTATAAAAACTTTAAGAGAGACCTTGCATTGTTATCGAACAACCAAATGTTGACAGCTATGCAAGAAGTATATTCAAAACCTTTGGTACAAACATTACATTTTTCCAGGTTGACTTTTAAATGGAATTGCCATTATGTTTTTTAGAATTTCCGTAAGATTTAGATTTACAATTGGGGCCCTGTATACACTCTCTTATGCATCCATAATCATACTGGAGCGGAGTTGATCGTACCCACTCTCTTCTCCAGGACGCCACCCTGCTGGGCCAGTTTAATGGCATGAATGTAAGTGAAGGATGCATCATATCCCAGCATCTCACAGTACATGGCCCTCACCATGATCTCTCTCATCTGCTTCTGAAAACACATTCAAACACACACTGAGGTCAAATACACAGTAAATGAGTGAGACAGTCATGGCCTGGTGGTTCTAGTCTTGGACATGTGATCCCAAGGTTGCTGGTTCGAGACTCGGTACCAGCGGGAATACCACGACTGAGGTGAGTCCCTTGAGCAAGGCAACACCACACTTGGCAACATGTCACATCACTTCACAAAAGTGTGTGCCATGACCTTTACATATTGAATGTGCATAGTCATTATTCAAAAAGCAAGCTTTATAACAAAGTATATACAAAGATGTATGTTTCTAAGTTGTGTGTAGAGATGTCAAACATCTTGCGTGTACAACGGATCTCAGGAATCTGTAACAGTGTGATTGCCATATAAAGAGAGCAATAACTGTCAAAGTTGCAGTGCTCTCTCCCAAAACAAAATTACAAAAATTATTGTATTGCATTGTCTAGTATACTATCCCATATGTCATCTTCTTAACATATACTATCCCATATGTCATCTTCTTAACATATACTATCCCATATGTCATCTTCTTGACATATACTATCCCATATGTCATCTTCTTGACATATACTATCCCATATGTCATCTTCTTGACATATACTATCCCATATGTCATCTTCTTAACATATACTATCCCATATGTCATCTTCTTAACATATACTATCCCATATGTCATCTTCTTAACATATACTATCCCATATGTCATCTTCTTAACATATACTATCCCATATGTCATTGTCTTAACATATACTATCCCATATGTCATCTTCTTCACATATACTATCCCATATGTCATCTTCTTAACATATACTATCCCATATGTCATCTTCTTAACATATACTATCCCATATGTCATCTTCTTAACATATACTATCCCATATGTCATCTTCTTAACATATACTATCCCATATGTCATCTTCTTAACATATACTATCCCATATGTCATCTTCTAAACATATACTATCCCATATGTCATCTTCTTAACATATACTATCCCATATGTCATCTTAACATATACTATCCCATATGTCATCTTCTAAACATATACTATCCCATATGTCATCTTCTTAACATATACTATCCCATATGTCATCTTAACATATACTATCCCATATGTCATCTTCTTGACATATACTATCCCATATGTCATCTTAACATATACTATCCCATATGTCATCTTCTTGACATATAATATCCCATATGTCATCTTCTTCACATATACTATCCCATATGTCATCTTCTTCACATATACTATCCCATATGTCATCTTCTTCACATATACTATCCCATATGTCATCTTCTTGACATATACTATCCCATATGTCATCGTCTTAACATATACTATCCCATATGTCATCTTCTTAACATACACTATCCCATATGTCATCTTCTTGACATATACTATCCCATATGTCATCTTCTTCACATATACTATCCCATATGTCATCTTCTTAACATATACTATCCCATATGTCATCTTCTTCACATATACTATCCCATATGTCATCATCTTCACATATACTATCCCATATGTCATCTTCTTGACATATACTATCCCATATGTCATCTTCTTCACATATACTATCCCATATGTCATCTTCTTGACATATACTATCCCATATGTCATCTTCTTCACATATACTATCCCATATGTCATCTTCTTAACATATACTATCCCATATGTCATCTTCTTCACATATACTATCCCATATGTCATCTTCTTCACATATACTATCCCATATGTCATCTTCTTGACATATACTATCCCATATGTCATCTTCTTCACATATACTATCCCATATGTCATCTTCTTGACATATACTATCCCATATGTCATCTTCTTCACATATACTATCCCATATGTCATCTTCTTAACATATACTATCCCATATGTCATCTTCTTCACATATACTATCCCATATGTCATCGTCTTAACATATACTATCCCATATGTCATCTTAACATATACTATCCCATATGTCATCTTCTTGACATATAATATCCCATATGTCGTCATCTTCACATATACTATCCCATATGTCGTCTTCTTCACATATACTATCCCATATGTCATCTTCTTAACATACACTATCCCATATGTCATCTTCTTCACATATACTATCCCATATGTCATCTTCTTAACATACACTATCCCATATGTCATCTTCTTAACATATACTATCCCATATGTCATCTTCTTAACATATACTATCCCATATGTCATCTTCTTCACATATACTATCCCATATGTCATCTTCTTCACATATACTATCCCATATGTCATCTTCTTAACATACACTATCCCATATGTCATCTTCTTCACATATACTATCCCATATGTCATCTTCTTAACATACACTATCCCATATGTCATCTTCTTAACATACACTATCCCATATGTCATCTTCTTGACATATAATATCCCATATGTCATCTTCTTCACATATACTATCCCATATGTCATCTTCTTAACATATACTATCCCATATGTCATCTTCTTCACATATACTATCCCATATGTCATCTTCTTCACATATACTATCCCATATGTCATCTTCTTGACATATACTATCCCATATGTCATCTTCTTCACATATACTATCCCATATGTCATCTTCTTGACATATACTATCCCATATGTCATCTTCTTCACATATACTATCCCATATGTCATCTTCTTAACATATACTATCCCATATGTCATCTTCTTCACATATACTATCCCATATGTCATCGTCTTAACATATACTATCCCATATGTCATCTTAACATATACTATCCCATATGTCATCTTCTTGACATATAATATCCCATATGTCATCTTCTTCACATATACTATCCCATATGTCATCTTCTTCACATATACTATCCCATATGTCATCTTCTTCACATATACTATCCCATATGTCATCTTCTTAACATATACTATCCCATATGTCATCTTCTTGACATATACTATCCCATATGTCATCTTCTTAACATATACTATCCCATATGTCATCTTCTTCACATATACTATCCCATATGTCATCTTCTTAACATATACTATCCCATATGTCATCTTCTTGACATACACTATCCCATATGTCATCTTCTTAACATATACTATCCCATATGTCATCTTCTTAACATATACTATCCCATATGTCATCGTCTTAACATATACTATCCCATATGTCATCTTCTTCACATATACTATCCCATATGTCATCTTCTTAACATATACTATCCCATATGTCATCTTCTTAACATATACTATCCCATATGTCATCTTCTTAACATATACTATCCCATATGTCATCTTCTTAACATATACTATCCCATATGTCATCTTCTTAACATATACTATCCCATATGTCATCTTCTTAACATATACTATCCCATATGTCATCTTCTTGACATATACTATCCCATATGTCATCTTCTTGACATATACTATCCCATATGTCATCTTCTTAACATATACTATCCCATATGTCATCTTCTAAACATATACTATCCCATATGTCATCTTCTAAACATATACTATCCCATATGTCATCTTCTTAACATATACTATCCCATATGTCATCTTCTTAACATATACTATCCCATATGTCATCTTCTTAACATATACTATCCCATATGTCATCTTCTTAACATATACTATCCCATATGTCATCTTCTTAACATATACTATCCCATATGTCATCGTCTTAACATATACTATCCCATATGTCATCTTCTTCACATATACTATCCCATATGTCATCTTCTTAACATATACTATCCCATATGTCATCTTCTTAACATATACTATCCCATATGTCATCTTCTAAACATATACTATCCCATATGTCATCTTCTTAACATATACTATCCCATATGTCATCGTCTTAACATATACTATCCCATATGTCATCTTCTTCACATATACTATCCCATATGTCATCTTCTAAACATATACTATCCCATATGTCATCGTCTTAACATATACTATCCCATATGTCATCTTCTTCACATATACTATCCCATATGTCATCTTCTAAACATATACTATCCCATATGTCATCTTCTAAACATATACTATCCCATATGTCATCTTCTAAACATATACTATCCCATATGTCATCTTCTTAACATATACTATCCCATATGTCATCTTCTTAACATATACTATCCCATATGTCATCTTCTTCACATATACTATCCCATATGTCATCTTCTTCACATATACTATCCCATATGTCATCTTCTTAACATATACTATCCCATATGTCATTGTCTTAACATATACTATCCCATATGTCATCTTCTTCACATATACTATCCCATATGTCATCTTCTTAACATATACTATCCCATATGTCATCTTCTTAACATATACTATCCCATATGTCATCTTCTTAACATATACTATCCCATATGTCATCTTCTTAACATATACTATCCCATATGTCATCTTCTTAACATATACTATCCCATATGTCATTGTCTTAACATATACTATCCCATATGTCATCTTCTTCACATATACTATCCCATATGTCATCTTCTTAACATATACTATCCCATATGTCATCTTCTTAACATATACTATCCCATATGTCATCTTCTTAACATATACTATCCCATATGTCATCTTCTTAACATATACTATCCCATATGTCATCTTCTTAACATATACTATCCCATATGTCATCTTCTAAACATATACTATCCCATATGTCATCTTCTTAACATATACTATCCCATATGTCATCTTAACATATACTATCCCATATGTCATCTTCTAAACATATACTATCCCATATGTCATCTTCTTAACATATACTATCCCATATGTCATCTTAACATATACTATCCCATATGTCATCTTCTTGACATATACTATCCCATATGTCATCTTAACATATACTATCCCATATGTCATCTTCTTGACATATAATATCCCATATGTCATCTTCTTCACATATACTATCCCATATGTCATCTTCTTCACATATACTATCCCATATGTCATCTTCTTCACATATACTATCCCATATGTCATCTTCTTGACATATACTATCCCATATGTCATCGTCTTAACATATACTATCCCATATGTCATCTTCTTAACATACACTATCCCATATGTCATCTTCTTGACATATACTATCCCATATGTCATCTTCTTCACATATACTATCCCATATGTCATCTTCTTAACATATACTATCCCATATGTCATCTTCTTCACATATACTATCCCATATGTCATCTTCTTCACATATACTATCCCATATGTCATCTTCTTGACATATACTATCCCATATGTCATCTTCTTCACATATACTATCCCATATGTCATCTTCTTGACATATACTATCCCATATGTCATCTTCTTCACATATACTATCCCATATGTCATCTTCTTAACATATACTATCCCATATGTCATCTTCTTCACATATACTATCCCATATGTCATCTTCTTCACATATACTATCCCATATGTCATCTTCTTGACATATACTATCCCATATGTCATCTTCTTCACATATACTATCCCATATGTCATCTTCTTGACATATACTATCCCATATGTCATCTTCTTCACATATACTATCCCATATGTCATCTTCTTAACATATACTATCCCATATGTCATCTTCTTCACATATACTATCCCATATGTCATCGTCTTAACATATACTATCCCATATGTCATCTTAACATATACTATCCCATATGTCATCTTCTTGACATATAATATCCCATATGTCGTCATCTTCACATATACTATCCCATATGTCATCTTCTTCACATATACTATCCCATATGTCATCTTCTTAACATACACTATCCCATATGTCATCTTCTTCACATATACTATCCCATATGTCATCTTCTTAACATACACTATCCCATATGTCATCTTCTTAACATATACTATCCCATATGTCATCTTCTTAACATATACTATCCCATATGTCATCTTCTTCACATATACTATCCCATATGTCATCTTCTTCACATATACTATCCCATATGTCATCTTCTTAACATACACTATCCCATATGTCATCTTCTTCACATATACTATCCCATATGTCATCTTCTTAACATACACTATCCCATATGTCATCTTCTTAACATACACTATCCCATATGTCATCTTCTTGACATATAATATCCCATATGTCATCTTCTTCACATATACTATCCCATATGTCATCTTCTTAACATATACTATCCCATATGTCATCTTCTTAACATATACTATCCCATATGTCATCTTCTTCACATATACTATCCCATATGTCATCTTCTTAACATACACTATCCCATATGTCATCTTCTTCACATATACTATCCCATATGTCATCTTCTTAACATACACTATCCCATATGTCATCTTCTTAACATATACTATCCCATATGTCATCTTCTTAACATATACTATCCCATATGTCATCTTCTTAACATACACTATCCCATATGTCATCTTCTTAACATATACTATCCCATATGTCATCTTCTTAACATATACTATCCCATATGTCATCGTCTTAACATATACTATCCCATATGTCATCTTCTTAACATATACTATCCCATATGTCATCGTCTTAACATATACTATCCCATATGTCATCTTCTTCACATATACTATCCCATATGTCATCTTCTTAACATATACTATCCCATATGTCATCTTCTTAACATATACTATCCCATATGTCGTCTTCTTAACATACACTATCCCATATGTCATCTTCTTGACATATACTATCCCATATGTCATCTTCTTAACATATACTATCCCATATGTCATCTTCTTAACATACACTATCCCATATGTCATCTTCTTCACATATACTATCCCATATGTCATCTTCTTAACATACACTATCCCATATGTCATCTTCTTAACATATACTATCCCATATGTCATCTTCTTAACATATACTATCCCATATGTCATCTTCTTAACATACACTATCCCATATGTCATCGTCTTAACATATACTATCCCATATGTCATCTTCTTAACATATACTATCCCATATGTCATCGTCTTAACATATACTATCCCATATGTCATCTTCTTCACATATACTATCCCATATGTCATCTTCTTAACATATACTATCCCATATGTCATCTTCTTAACATATACTATCCCATATGTCGTCTTCTTAACATACACTATCCCATATGTCATCTTCTTAACATATACTATCCCATATGTCATCTTCTAAACATATACTATCCCATATGTCATCTTCTTAACATACACTATCCCATATGTCATCTTCTTCACATATACTATCCCATATGTCATCTTCTTAACATATACTATCCCATATGTCGTCTTCTTAACATACACTATCCCATATGTCATCTTCTTCACATATACTATCCCATATGTCATCTTCTTAACATATACTATCCCATATGTCATCTTCTTCACATATACTATCCCATATGTCATCTTCTTGAACATCGCACGGCCCACATGTGTCCGTCTCTCACCATAGAGGTGTTGGGTGAGGCCGCCTGCTCCTTCATGGCCGACAGCTCCAGTTTCATCAGGTTCTCCTCATCCTGAAACCAAATATGTCTCATTAGAATTGCTTTGTCTTACATGATTCTTATAAAGTCAGAATAGTCAAGTAATGCAGAATTATTGCATAGGCAACCAATCACAAACTGTGTTGAATCTTTCACATCTCATTGTGTATCATGAGCCTTACACTTCACAAACATTACATGTTTATGTCAATCTCTTACAGTTTAACTACTTAACATTATTTTTAAACACATTTTTAAATAAATGTATACATGTTGAGCTATAGATGTTATTTGGAGAGTTCCACACACTATGACTCACATGTTTAGATGTCAGTTCAGTGATGCTCTTAACTAGTTGCTTCAGTCTGTTGGTGATTTTTGAGCTTCCGGTTTGAGAATCAAATAAACCAGGTAGAGCTGTGAGAGTTTTCTCCACGACATCACTCATGACAGATGAACACACTTGTGATGGACAGAGGAAGAAACTAGAATAATAACAACACAACACACAACACAACACACAACGACACACAAACCCTCATGACTAGACTTTCTCAACGCTTACCGGAAGTGCGCCGCTCATTTTTCAAAATAAAAGCCTCGTGAGAGCTCTTCAGCTTGAGTGATGTTTTGAGTGGAAGACTTAAATTAAGTTTGATGTTTTAGTTTTTTTATACGATTTAGTTAAAATAGAGGAGTCTATGATTTTTTTAGTGCAATACTTGATGAAAGATCAAAATTTATTAAAGATCTTATTTATTAAATATGTGTCATATACATAAAACCAAATTAATGTCCATTACTCCTTCTTTTAATTTTATTATAAAGACCTTTCTTTATTTAAGGACTCATTGATGTCAATCTCTAGAAACAAGATATGTATGAAAACATGTCTAATATAATTTTTTTTTATTTGTAAATACTTTTCAAAAAAATACATACTTTTCATTTTAGTTGTGTGTTTAAGAATCCAAGCAACTATTAAAAAGTCCTTTATTTTAAACAAATCTGAAAAAAATAGTTAAACGGAAAAATCTGAAAAAATAGTCCAATGTGTAATTGACTATAATATTTTAGGTTATGATTTTTCAAGCTTTCTAGAGTCATTCACACACTTTCTTATATGGTAAAATGTAACTACACATAAAGACTATAAAGAGAAAGCATTTCGTGTTTAAATTCCATTTATTAGGCATATAGATATCTATATTGATAAGACAACATATACGACAATGGTATATACACTTTGCTACAGTAGGAAAGAACAATTATAGTACTGTTATTATTTAAATAGCAGTCAGAATAATAGGAGAAACAGCGTTCCTAAACCAGTTTATATTATTTTACATATACAATTCTATCTAACCTTCTCTCCGTGTGTCTCATTCAAAGGATTAATAATCATATTATTTGTAATAATAAGTCAAACACAAAGTCAAACAACCCGATTGATATTTGTCAATTTTAGATCAATGTTTATATGCTATTTCACTGGTAATATGTGTGTTTATATATGCTCATTTTAAGTATGGCATCACTGGAAGAAGCTGTTGCTGCCATTGAAACAGAGGCCGAATTTATTACATATAACCATCCCATAATAGCAAGCACATGATGAAATGAAGGTTGGTGTATGTCTATGTGCACTACAGTCCCTCTGTACTATAAACTCTATTGCACTTCACACATTATTACAGTCGGCGTGGATTCCAGAGATGCAGATAAAACCTTTAACTGAAATCATACACCAGACAAACAGGTAGTGATGTTCCACGATTAGGCCCAGATCTAAAGAAAAAACAGACAAAGGCGATGTATTAATATGAGATGCACTTCCATATCCATAATAATGCGTTTCCAAGGTCAAGGGGATGATAAAACGTTGATTGCAATTTATATCTCAACCTTACCTTAAAAAAATGTATATATTTGAGGTCACTCTATAAGTTTTGAAAGAATTTACTGCATGCTTTTTTGAAGTCTATTTTCAGGATTGTCACATCCAAAACGCAACATTTTGCTCAAACAAGGACACAAGACAAAATAAAATAAAATAAGAAAATAAATGTGAGGTTCTATAGAGACCCAACCCATGGCCATTTGTTGGATATAGTTGCTTATGGTTTGTACATTTTAATTGACAAAAATCTTTTTAAAATGGTAAACTTGCGCATAGATGGATATTATATTATATTGTCAGAGTGTTTCAATGCCCATAACGCTGGAACTCCCGATATGGTTAATGTAATTTTAGATGGCGTTGTTCATTTCTGTTACCCGTAACGTGTGGTCCCAGGACCCTGAGCAGAAGGCGGTTCCGTCTGGAGAAACACGGAGCGTGCTGACCCTGTTCTCGTGTCCGAACAAGATGGACACACGTGTTCCTTTTAAAACATCCCAGACGTTGATGGTGTAGTCATTGTATCCACCAAACAACAGTCTCCCTACAATGCATCCAATATAAATGACCATATTATAGTCACAACAATACTATACACATACTATTTACTGTAAAAATATAAATATGGGAGTGTATACGCTGTGTATTTTGCCTGAATAATACTGCATATAGAGAATAATATTTTGTAAGAATGCATTGCATTGTAGGACATTATTTAGTTGTTTGTATAATTGTATTCAATGCATACAGACAATGTGCATACCGCTGAGGGAGAAGTCCACACTTGATGTTCCGAATATGATGCTCTCCTTAGAATAAATGGCCACTTCCCTGTCTGCTCTCAGGTCATATAAGCGACACTGTTCCAGAAAAAAAATTGGGAAAAATATTAAACACTTTTGAATTTCACGATTACATATATGAAAATAAGAATGAACAAAGAGCCTCACAGTAGCATCATCTGAGCCCGAAGCAAAAGCGTCTCCACTTGGATAATACCTGCCACAATGACCGCCGTTTAGTTGACTTTAATTTTCTATTTTTCAGCATCTTGGCCTTTCATTAACTTGTGTGTATACAGTACTGTGCTTACCTTACGCTGTTAATGTCTGATTCATGGGTCTCAAAAGACTGAACACACTGTCCCGTACGCATGTCCCACACGCATGCCTTCTTGTCACAGCCCTTGGAAAGACGGAGGATGAAAACGGGTCAATGCACAGGCATGTTAACAAGAACCATTGTGTGAATGTGTCTGTGCGCGAAACACTGCAATGTTCCCAGTGTAATGACCTTTGAGCTTCATGAACATATCCAATTTTCCAATATTTCCTTTCTGAGTAGATATTTATAGTAAACTGATTAAAATCATTTGTGTTCTCACCCCCGACACGAACGTGTTTGCCGTCTCAGAGGGGGCGAGATCAAGACACAGCACATCAGCGGCGTGGCCATGAAAGCTCTGGAGCATCTGACCGCTTTCAACATCCCACAACGCACATGTGCCATCACCACTAGAGGTCAGAATCTATAACAGACAGCGAAATGATCAATCTCATGTCGACGACATGTTCATGTTTTGTATATCTGGTGGTGGGTCGTACCTGCATATCTGAGTTAGTAAAACAGCACGCAGACAGATAGTTGGTGTGCATGGCCACTGATTTCTTCTTGGCCGCAAGGTTCTCGTTCTTGTCCAGGGACAGAGGATACACGGAGCACTTGTTGTCCAAACCGCTGAGAAATATAGGCGATCAATGACTCTTATAACTTTACACATTGACATTGTGAAAAGACGCACTTAATGTCATACCCGCAAGCCACGGCACAACCGGAGGGGGCGTAGGCGCAGGCCATGACCCACGTGCAGGGCATCGTCACTGCGTGCTCCTGTTCACACATATTAAAACATCCAGTGAGAAGGGAGATTTGAAATATTTATCCATAAAATGTATATCAAGATGCCTTGAAGGTATAGAAATAGTTTGATCAATTACCTTATTAGTCGTAAATGCATCCCATACAATCACCTTTCCATCCTAAAATACATTAAAATACATTAAAATACATTAAAATACATTAAAATACTACTGAAAAGCACATTGGCCTGCAAATATCACACAATGCTTTCATCGCTGTTGCTGCCAAATATTTCAAATGAACATCTAAAGCTTTGTTATGTAAATGCATGCTTTTAGATGACTTGTCTGAAGATGTTTATTATAGTTTTGCAGACCGACCTGAGATGAGCTGACGATTCTCCTCTTGTCTTTGCACCAGTCCATACACAACACTTTATTCCCGTGACCCTTCAGGGTCCGTCTGGTCTTCATGACAAACTGACCCAAAGCATCCACCTTCTCTGCCACCTGATGGACTGTTTCAAGAGCACACGATGATCATGCAATTCTGTATGTGTGACTGTAATGTGCAACTCTAAAGTGTGGAAAAATAAATGCTCTTTTAATGCACGATAAAAATGAAATAAAAAAAAAATGATAAAAATAGTGTTCAGAATAAACCGTGCAAAATGCATCATTTTATTCGGAGTATGAACTTGTTCCAAGATCAATTTCCTTTATAATAATGAATAAAAAGGACCAATAACAAAAGTTTATCTTTATCAAGCATCTCTTATTTTGATGGATCAACCCTGAGGGGGCAGCAAATATTCTCCAAGCACACGTCACTGGGATATTATTATAATAAATGATATTACATTTCATTTATTGTAAATACAAATAGACATAAATACATTGCATAATAATATATTTAAAAAAATATATAAAAATGAATTGCATGAGTGATCATAAAGTGATGGAGAATAAGACATGATGCAGAATGAAACTGAGTGTACCCCTCCTGTAACCCCAGATGTATTTAAATGGACTGATGGTGACACATGACGTCGTGTGACACACACACAGTAAGGTACAGTACATCATGTTTGCTCTCTTACGCTCGACGTCGTGCAGTTTGGCTCGTTCCTCCTCCAGTTTGCCCTTCAGGGACTCGGATTCGGTCTTCAGTGTCGCCAGGGTATCTCCGGGCTGCGAGGTCACCTCCTGCGAGGCCATTTTCACGGGAAGACGCGAATTTCGGGAAGGCGAGGAGTGTTTTGACGGATGGAGGCGAGAGGAGAGACCGAGCGCACGGAGGATGCTGCGGGCCGTGACGTCATCGAGGATGCTGCCTCTCTTCAGCATCTGTCGGAAAGCCCTCGAGACATCCCAGTCGGAAGTGCGTTATATCCTCATGATGATCAATATTTATAATGCCACATAGGCTTAAAATCCCCAATGACGCTTTATATATATAGATCTGCCTTTCTGTGGATCTTAAGAAGACTGTCAACACGACATTTCAAAATTTAAAGGAAATTTATATATAATTTTGAATAATATAATTATATATATGTATTAATAAATATATATGTGTGTGTGTGAGTCTATATATAAATATATATTTTTTTTAATAATATATAGCACTATATATACAATATATTTTATTGCAGTATGTTTGCAAATTCTTGTTTTACCCCAATTTTATATGTGTATTTTTATTCTGCTCTTATTTTTCTATTGTCTGTTTGCACTGAAAGCTTTTACCACCCACAATTTCCTTTCATTCTGGAAATTAATCTTTTTTTGATTTTGAAATCCAAATATTTAAAGCATAAAATAAAATTGAATTATATTGACATAAAGATAAAGCCTATTTATAAGCGATCATTATTTTTCTTTTAATTTCACAATTATAGTGGAGAATTGTTCTTTATTTTTTACATTCATGTAAAATTATGACCGAGATTTGTTTTTGTTAGTTTAATCTTGTACAGTTTACTAATGCCAAACTAGTTCAGGGCATTCTGATCTCTAGTCCCAAGAGGATTAACTTCATACATATTGCATTTCAAAGCCAGATTGTGAGCAGTGATGGTGCGCTAAAAGCAAAGAGCCGGTAGTTTTGTTTATTGATTGGTTTCTGATTTATAAAAAATGCAAGAGGATACGACCACTTAAAACTCTTATGTTGAATTACAAAAAAACAAACAAAATGAAACTGAACTGTATATGAGGTTGATTTGGGTTATTGAAATTACACAATGTGTTACAGAGTGTTAAGTAACGTTTTGTGGCATGATACAAAATGACAAAAATCTAAATTGATTAGTTGTTAAAATATTAAATAGAGTATACCTGATTAAGTTTTTATAAATACGTTTTTAAAAAGATCTAAAAATATACAATTGTGTAAAATCAACATGATGAAGTGAATGTTAATACTTATGAATCTTGTACATTGTTTACATAATACATGTGATTACTCATTCTGTGACCAACACCCTGAGTGCTGATACCAAAAAAGTAAAGGAGCAAAGGTCAGGGGTCAAATACGAGTGACAAAGTCCAAATGGAGGCTGCTTGGCACCTGAAGAAGCTCCAGGGCTTGTGGGGATGGGCTGAAGGGAAATGTGACCTGGAAACGATACTGAGCGTCCATCATTAGCTGTGAAGACCCCTCGCGTTCCTGCAACAATGCCTGTAAAAATAGAAACCGTGCAAAGAAAGTTTTTCTTACCACACAATGGGAAGTGAAAAACTACAGGACAATTTACTCAAAAAACACTTACCTGTACCTTGCGGACAAAAGACGGAGTGACCCGCTTTTCAAAGTCATCAATGGGCGTGTAAGAATTAAGGATTTTTACAATCTACCAGAATAAACAGCAAACATATTCGTAAGGTTGTGAAAAATGTATCAGTCTATGCAAAAAAGAACTGCTCCCAGGCAGAAGTCCAATTTTACACATGACATAAAAAATGGGAGAACTTTATAATATCTACCCATCTATACCTGCACAGGTGAAAGCTCTGAGCATCTCTGTTTGATCTCAGCTGCATCTTCATCTGTAGTTTTGCTGACTTGAAGAAGCCAGGCCACTTGAGACAGGGGGCCCAGCGTGTCCATGGCGTTGCTGCTCTGAAGACCCTTCTCTCGCAGCCACTCCTCCAGGTAACTGATGTTGCACCTGATCTGCATGCCCTTGCGACATGAACACAGATCTTTCCGGAGCAGTATGCTGTTGACGGAAGTGGATCCAATCAGGTAGAAGAGCTGTCTGATCACCTGACCCTGCAGCTGCGTCTCCATGCCCTGGTGGTCCATACATGTGTGGAAGGCGGACAGCTGCTGCAGGACAGACGTAACGCTGAAGGGCTCGCCCTGACCACGGTCTTCATCGCCCTCGTACACGCTGCTGGATCGCTTACGGAAGCCCGTGGGCTTCATGCTGGAGATGCCTTGAAGACTCTCGTGTTCCAACATCGCAGGAACTAAAAGAGAAGATAGACAAGTGTAAGCAAGGCTCTGGGAATTTAAAGCAATAGTTTGCACAAAAAAGAAAATTCTCTAATGAAGTTAAAAATATTTATAAATGTAGAAACAAAGTATGTGTTCTTTCCTTTTGTTTCAGAGAATTCTAATAGAAATATTAAGTTAAACAGATTAACTAAAAAATTTTATTTACACGTATACAAAATGTAAAAAAGTGTATGTAATTATTGTTTTTTTAATTTAATATACTAAATTTCAATGCATTTTTCAGTGTAAAATGTTTCACGTAGAAACAGAGTAAATTTTTTTGGTTATACAATATGGTAGTCAATGGTTCCCTGTCAACCTTTTTATCTTCTTTTGTGTTCAACAGAACATTGATACAGGTTTTGAACTTGAGGGAGAGTAATTAATTACATAATTGTGGTCTTGGTTCAACTTTAATGACTTTTAACTACATTTAATGAGCTATCATAAATAATTTTCTCCATTTGAAAGTTTTCCATACTAATCATAGGGTAGAGAGCATCCTCCATCACGCTGATAAACTGATGGTAGATGTTGATGGCAAGGTCACTGAGAATCTGTCGGTGCTCTGACAGGTCAAAGTTCTTCAGGCAGTTTTTATTCTGACGTGGCGTGTTGTGCTTCATGAACTCCTGTTGACATTAAATAAGAAACTGATTGTAAAGGATCGGTACCAATTAAAATCTAAAACAGATGTATTGATTTCTACCTCTTCTCCGCTGTACTGTTTGAGGCAGTTAAGGAATTGATATGTGTTCGAAAGCCAGAAGGACAAAATTTGAAAATTCTCCTGATGCTCCTGAAATAGTTAGGAATCGTCATTATTATATGCAGTAAAATTGTGTTGAACTTCAGAAAGGCATCTTTTTTATGCACATCAGACTCTTACCGACACCAATTTTTTGACAGCCATGATGATGGTGTGCATGAGGGATTTGAGTTGGTTTCCATCATTCAGATAGTCAGCATGTCTAACACACATAAAGAGAAGATGGGCGGCCAGACCGGGGATCATATGCACACCAACACCACGAGGTCTCAGGTCTGAAGATGACACAACGTAGAACGTTCGTTTTTGTGTGTAATTTGTCTTTAAAGGAACAATGAAAAGTAAGCTACCCTGTATGAGTGTCCGAATCAGCCTGCCCTCATCCTCTTTCTTATACTCCAACATTCCCAGGTATTCCTTGGGCACTGCGGGAGCTGCTTTCTGATTGGCTGTTTAAAAAGATGAATCATGGAGGATAAGATTATATTGGTTAACCCAAAGTAATGTAAATGGAAGGAATGTTACCTGTTTGTGTTGTCTGGAGAGCTTTGATTTGGTCTTGGAGTCTCTTTATTAGCCTGTCCTTCATGTCCAGCTGCTCCTCAAAGTCCTGAAACACAAGACAACAACATCAAGATAATCACATTTACACATTGCATTTATACAAAAATTCACCATGTTTTCAGCAGTAAGACGTGATGTTTCCTCTCTGAGTCTGTTCTTGGCTTCACTCTCTGACTGTTGAGCTTTCTGTAGCTGCTGATTCTCTTCTTGAAGATCAACAATCTGTCTTTCCATTTCATCTTTACTTCTCTCCATTTCCAGAATCCTCTCGTCTAGATGTCTGCGAAGAAACTTGTTTTCAGCATCCCTAAACCGTCTTCTGGAAATGGACAGCTAAATAAAAAAACATCTCACCTTCTATATGATCGCTCTTCTTCAACCGCCAGAAGGAGATCCGTGGACATCTCTTTCATATTGTCTAAAACATGAATTTGAGGATTTGAATTTGTGGCTGAATCATTTTACAACATCTCTGTATAGAAATTCTCTAATTCTCACTTGTCAATTCAGTACTCTGATCCTGCAGCTGCATCTCCAGCTCGTGTTTGTTACGGGTCAGCTCCGACACCTGCTGCTTTAGTTCTGGAATCACCTGTGGACACAAAGCAACACATCCGCTGACCCTCTCTGAACACTTGTGAAAAATCAAACAGATGGATACTTGTACACTACCATGTTCTCTGCAGTGAGACGGGCCACTTCCTGTGCGATGCTTTGGTTGACATTACTCTTCTCCTGAAAAAGAGCCTGAAGTTGCTCGTTCTCTTTGTGTAAGTGTTCAGTTTTAAACTCCAGAGTTTCCACACGGCTCTCGTACGATTCCTTCTGTTCACGTAGTTGGTTCTCCATCACTCTAAGGAGGAGACATACAAATCCCACAATTCCACATGCAATACAGACAAACACAATTAATGCCATTAAATGCCTTCCTACTTAGCAGCCTTCTCCATTCCATCAAAGGCAGCCAGAAGATCAACTTCATCTTTATTATCTTCTTCATGTAACCTAGAGTTAAAGAGATCACTGTTATGAATCAAGAAAATGGGCAATTCATTAAAATTGACAACCATGAAAATGAAAATAAAGATTTTAGATAGCTTTTTATTATTCTAAAATACACACATATCAACAATTATTACCCGAAAGATTCATGTGAGTTAGGCTATTTTCAAATTGTCACATCCATAAACTACATATTATTTATAAATAGACACATTACATGAAAATATAGCCAGTATATTATGTTCTATTTGGAGCTATCTCTTTTCCATTTGTTGGGTATTTTTGCTTCTGGCTTATGAATTTCAATTCACAAAAATTGTGGGATCTATAACCCATGTTTATTTCTTTTTTTAACAGAATACTTTTGCACAAACTGATATATCTCTGATGTTTAGACTCAATTGTCAGGGGTTTAGTAAAATATATAATCCTGAGTGTTTTTATATTCCATCCATAACACAAATTACATCCAATGGTAAATCCATATCTCTGGAATTAATCAAATTAGCCAGAAAACACTAAAAAGTGAAATAAAATTACCTCTGTATTAACTCTTTCTCAGGAGCTCCACCCATCATCTGCCTCGTGATCACACTTATTTTAGCTGAGGACAAAAAACACAATCTTACAACATACATTTTATATCAAAGCATAAAATATAATGTAGCATAACATAATATAGAATATAGCGTAGCAGAAACCTATAACATAACAAAATAATGCACTGCTACATAGAAAAAAATGGGTTTTAAGGATGATTTATGATGTTCGCAAATCATACGACTGATGAACAATAAAAAAATAATTTTCAATAAATAAACATATACGTAACGCATACAATACATACAATTACAATAACCGCTGTGTTGTACCTCGGGTTTGTTGAATTTGTGCTTTGATGGTTCGTTCAGCTTCATTTTTCTGCATATGCAGGCTGTTAATTTCCCTCCGTAAATCTGGAATGATCTACAAACATCACAAACAGAAGTATGAACCACTTTTATGTGACAAAAACGAACACTATGTAAGTACCTCGCACAAAATTCAGGTGAGATTCACCTTGACATGTTTGGTGAGCTGCTGCAGTTGTTCTTGAATTTCTGCATTGGCGTGTTGATCATCCTGCAGCTGCGCATGCAATCGTACTCTCTCCTCTCTCAGTCTGCGGTTCTCCTCTTTCAGAACCTCAATCTCTTTTTCTGAATCTTCTTTCTGGAGTTCACTTGAATGCTCCGCCACTCTGACACAACAGATCCAATCAAATTGAAGAAGTGTATTAACGCCATTTTTCAAATACTGAATTGTTTTGCGTAACAAACACCAAGCCACCAAACGTTTGGTGTTCCACAAAAGTAAGAAATTCATGCATGTATAAAATGAGCAAATGACAGGTTCTCTTACTTTCTAAGTCTTTCTTCTCTCTCTAAATCTTCTATCAGCTTTGTCTTCATGACCTCAAAGTTATCTGAGACACAAAAACACATCATAGTTACAGTCTTTATTATGAGACTTCAAAAACCATTTCAGTTTGAAGTCACCTTTCATCTGCTGTGTCGTGCCTTTCAGTTTCTGCTCCAAAGCTTCATTCACCTGGATAAGTTTTTCTTTTTCGTTCTGGAGCACAGCGATTGCCTTAGAGAAGAAAATACTGTGTTGTATAATCACATATATATGTAAAACATATATAAAATAGAATATAAAAATTGGATATAAATCTTTAAAGAATATGAATCATACCTGACTGGCTTCTTCTGTGTTTTTCCTAGCCTTCTCTTCTAAAGATGACTTCTCATTGGTTAGTTTGCTAAGCTCCGCCTCCAACACTTGAACCTTTCCCATTCCTTGTGCACGTGCGTTTGACAAACTTGTGATGTGTTCCATGAGGCTCATATTCTCTTTATTCTAAAGGGAACAAGTTTACTAAAAAATCTCAACATCTAAGTGAACTTTGTCGTTTGTAAAAGTGTTTTCAAAGTACTATACATACTTTATTGGTGTATTTTCAGAAAAAAGTTTTTGTGATTTTGATTTAACTGTACCTTCTCTTCCACTTTCTTGCGAAGCTGCTGGACTCTATATGATAGCTGAACAATGAGGACCAGTCTTCGCATGGTCTGAAACCTTCGGCGGACCAGCCAAGCACGAGCATACTTTTGCAGAACCAAAGCTTTGTGTTCCTCCACCATCTACAGAAAGATAACGCACAAATTGTTGTACATCTGTGTTGCCTTTCTTCAGCATCTTTGATCCACTGCAAAATTTCTCTTGCCTTTTTGTATCTCTTGCGGGCCTTCCATCCTCTAGTGAAGGCTTGTATGGTGATGGTCGCGATCCGGACAAGCTGGTAAATCTTTCGTACCAAATACCCACGAGAGTGTCTCTGAATCACTATGGCAGCCCAACCCTGCTTTAATGCCAGTGCTGTCACGGTGCACCTGAATGAAATATAGATTAGTTATACACAGTTTTAAGTAATCATGGTCAATTAAACCTGTTTTGGAAACACTCACCTGATCTTTCTCTTGCCCCGGATGTACTGTTGGATAGTGACCGCTGCTTCTCTCATGTGCAGAAACCTCCGTCTCTGCCTCCAGCCTCTCACATGCTTCTGGATGGTCACACACGCCCCACGAAGATGATCCAATCGCAGCTTCTCAAGGTACGCCACCTGTCCAGCCCGGAAGAAGATTTTGGTCCGACCAAACTGGTACTGGTTGGAATCCTGTAAGTGTGGGGCACGTTTTATGTTTTAAAGCATGGAATCATCTGTTTAAACACAATATTCAATTATTTACTTATAGAGATTATCCTACAGGAATAAGTCTCTGTAGAACCATCCTGCATGTCTGCTTCTTCTCTCCGGACTTAAGCTCCAACTGACTCATCAAAATACTGTAACGGCTGTAAAACTCAATATATGTCCACCTGTAAGGAAAAGTTTTAGATTATGTTTTGTTCATTAAATAATGAAAATTATGTTATCCTTCCTGTGTGGAACACAAAAGAAGATAATGGGATAAATTGAGTGGTTTTATGTTGACAACGTTCTTCAAAATATCTTTTCTGTGTTCTGCATTTGCAGGGGGAGGAGAGAAGCGTAATTTCAAATATATAAATCTTGCACAGGTCACCTGGATGGGTAACTTTGGGCACTGATACGGATGGTCTCCAAAACGCCACAGGCCCTGAGCTGCTGTACCACTCGCTTTGAATCATACCTAAGTGAACACATCCAAGGTCACAAACACAGATGTGTGAACATACATAACACATATAGAATGAGTGTCGCTTACTCAAATGGCAGTTTTTCTTCATTTGGTTTGATGCAGCGCACATAATGCGGCGTGGTTGCATTCAACGTTTCCATTAACAGGTACAGAGAACTGCGAAACTATCACAAAAGTACTGTTAAGTATGATCTGAGGAATGAACTAGATCCACTAGTGTAACAATATTATTTGAGGTTGTCTACCTTATCTCCTACTGTGGACTTGAGCTGTTTGTTTGAACCTTTGGCTCTGGGTTGTGCCGGTGTCACTTTGATATTTTTGTTGCCAGAATTTGGTTCCTCTTCTTGAAAGAATTCAGCTAAGAGAGAAACCTAAAAACAGAACATTTGAAAGTCAATAGATATCAAGATGGCAATTTGTTCCTCCCCTTAGGCCAAACCAAGACATCGTTTTGAAGTTACCTGACTATTGCGCATGATGTTGACCAACTCTTCATAAAGTGTGTCTCTGTTCTTCTCCAAAAAACCTTTACACTGGTACTCCACCTTCAAAACACAGACAACTTGCATCATATTTTAGGATGGTACATATGAACATCTCCCTACATTGATCCCTGTCTAAAATAATAGGATGAAAGGATAAAAGTGTCTGCTAAGTGCCCTACATGTAAATGATCATAAAATATCATCATGGCTCACCTTGTCGGCAAAATGCTGAATCAAAAAAGAATCGTTCGACAGGCGTGGCTTCTCAAACAGCGCTTTTGAGCCCAGAAAATTGTACAGTTTTTGCAGCCAATTTTTATCGGTTCCTTGGGGAAACTGAAAAATAGATTCAATATTAATAGATTACAAAATTCAACAACATTTTTAACTCGATAACAAATAAATGTAAAAAACTGCAAAACAATTATTGTTGATATGTAACTATACAATATTTGGTTTTTATAATTGTTGGAAGCCTAATTCAAATTGAAAATAGATGACGATTAATTGTACAGCCCTTTGATATCCAACTCATACTATATAAAATGACAAATTGTCTCTGGTTTGAAGAGGGTTTTTGATGTTCTTACCAAGCACTCCTCATCCAGAAGGTCTAAAATTCCCATTTTAGCCTCAATAAGATCAATGACGGGTTGGTTGTCGTAGAAATCAATGAGCGTCCAGGGAATGTCCTCCTTCATGTATTCCTCCTGCTCCAGTTTAAACACATGCTAACAGGACAATAATGTAGTTTTATGATAACATTCGATTTAAACTTTTCAAATACATTAAGAATGTGAAGCTGAATGAAAATTAACCTACAAGGTTAAACTGTTGTTGCAGCTTCTCATTGGCGTAGTTGATGCAAAACTGTTCGAAACTGTTAACGTCAAACGTTTCAAATCTAGATGGGAATAGATGTCACATTAGTTTATATATTTATGTTGTCAAATGTAATTAAGGCAATAAAAATGCAGAATGAAGTACCCATAAATATCCAACACCCCAATAAATGAATGTTGTTTGCCAGGGACCCTTAGCGCCTTGTTGATTCTGTGGATAACACAGTCGAATAGATTGGCGTAGATGTGTTTCGCCATGGCGTCACGGGCATTGACGGCCCGCTCCCTGGGCTGCGGTTTGACCACTGTCTCCGCTGATAGCACAAGCCGACGATGACACAACCAGCGACACATGTTTTCAATGTTGACGCCCATAAGGTCACAGAATATAGCCAGATGAGGGTCACTGGACTGAAAAA
Organism: Triplophysa yarkandensis; assembly: GCA_033220385.1. Classification (NCBI taxonomy): domain Eukaryota; kingdom Metazoa; phylum Chordata; class Actinopteri; order Cypriniformes; family Nemacheilidae; genus Triplophysa; species Triplophysa yarkandensis. The sequence goes on along the minus strand of CM065677.1, from coordinate 5,946,315 downwards.
ATCAACAACGAATTATAGACAATATTTCTGATCCTAACATTATAGAACATGTTTTTTTCATTTTCAATCATAGTCTGTCTCTGTCGTGTAAAATAAAACATGTTTCTTACATCGATGGAAGATTTTTCTGAGTTTTGAGCTTTGATGACTATGTTTCCTAAATGCAGAATTCCAGCAAGAACCTTGAATACATCCATTTGAAAACTTTCGTTAAGACCTGACACAAAAAACAATGATTTTTTAATGTTCATTCATGTGCTCATGTTTATTGATAGATGATGAATCGGTCAGACAATAAATATAAGTTTATTGTTACCCAGCATGTTGAAGGTTTTGCGTGTTTCAGTCATATCAGCTCGATCGTCCACACCCTCGATCTCTGTCTCACCACCCATACGAGTGTAGTTAAACTTCTCTGAGCTCACTTATAGAGAGAGATTATATGCATTTAGTCTTTTAACACATTAGTTACAAAGAGGTAAGTAATTAATAAAAAAACAATTCAATTAAATTGAAAATACATGTTTATTTTGATTAAAAAAAATAAGAACACACAATTAATTGTGTTACATAATAAATTTGATAAAATGTGCATGAAACACTCACACAGTCTCAAGGTTTTGAACTCTGGTTGATCCGCACAGGCGCACATTTGATAAAAGATGTGATAATTCCTTTCGTTCTCTGACTGCACACACATAAAAATTAACCTTTGTTGCTTTTAATTTGGTATCGCATGCTAGGAAAACATTCAGATCTAACTACAGAGTAAATGAAGACAGAATTATAATTCTTATCACCTGAAACACAACTCTTGACTTTTCCAGCAGGTACGTCCTCATGTTGGCACCAATGATTTGGTATCTTTTGTCAAAGCTTATCTCAGTGTACTTCCCAAAGCGACTACTGTTATCATTTCTGGTTGTTTTTGCGTTGCCAATTGCCTATGAACATCGACGATTTGTGGAAGTCAACATTTATATAATTTTTATCAAGATGGAAATCAATATTGGATAGAAACACAGCGTCTTACCTCAGTGATTGGGTTTGAGGCCAAAACTTTGTCCTCAACTCGAGTGTTGCCGCTAGATTTGCTCACAGTAGCAAAATACCTCATGGCATACCTGGCAGATACGGTCTTTCCAGCTCCTGATTCGCCACTCACAATGATAGACTGATTCTTGTTGTTCCTGTAGCAATTTTTATTTCATATATATACACCATATACCATATGTTGAGTTAGCTAATGATAATTTACCTGGCCATTTGCTTGTAAGCCTCTTCTGCCACTGCAAATATATGAGGATCCAGGTCACCCATGTTTTGGCCGGAGTACGCATGAATGACTGCATCTCCATAGATAGGGAGCTGTTTGTACGGATTGACCGCCACCAGAATAATCCCTGAGATGTTTGATAAAAGCATGAATGCACAGAACAGAAATCACATTTTAAAACTGGCGTAGTACTTACCGCAATAAGTGTAGATGATTTTGGACTCCACAAATCGAATTTTAAGGTTGTGTAGGACGGCTGGTTCATGGAGGTAACTGAGAGCTGTCAGGTCATTCTCCCCAACCAAGATATCCGGGTTACGGAGAGGGGGCAACTTCTCACCCCCTTCCAGTGGATAGCGCAACTCCTACAAGACAAAGATACTTTACAGACTATATATAGTATAAAAAGCATACAATTTACTAGGGCTGTCAAAACGATTCACCACTGACTAAATGCAGAGTTCCTTGCAAACAAGACATTTCCAACTGTTCAATGTGTTAAAATGACGCGCTTTCTCAAACTAAAAGCACCAATCTAAAATTTCTTTAAACAGTTTTGTTATATTGAAGTAAGGGTCTGATTGACTAAAATCTCTATTCATTGCAAATCAAACATTTCTTACAGGTCCATGTGTTAAAACAAAGTCTTTTCTCAACCTAACTGCAACATTCTAAAAATTACTTTTCCACACTTTTCTCATTCTACTTTTATGGTGTGAGTTATTAAAAGCAAAGTTCATTGCAAACAAGACATTTATTAAAGCAAAGCAAGTATTATTTAACACTTGTCTTTCTGCTATTAGGGTCTGAGAGACTAAAAGCCAGGTTCATTGCATCGTATCCAGAATAAAATTTGTGTTAACATACTATATTATTAGTTTACTATTTACAAACACATCTATGTATATGTATTAAGAAAATATTAAGAATCGTTCATTTAAATAATTAAGCATATGTAAACATGTAATAAATTATATGTTTTTCTAAAATATATCCATGAGTGTGTACAAAATGAACACAAACAATCCACGGACATCCATTAAGCAAACACAAACTTTTATTCTGGATTCTGAATAATTAATATACATATCATAATATACATAATTTAATGTAAAGGTTGTTCCATACATGCATCGATCCTCTATGCATCTGTGATACCTATAGAAACCATAACTGGGGATTTGCACATTTCTATATGATTCCAATGTAGTTGAATGAAATGTAAATAACATGATGGATCTGTGATCTATATGATTCCAATGTAGTTGAATGAAATGTAAATAACATGATGGATCTGTGATCTATATGATTCCAATGTAGTTGAATGAAATGTAAATAACATGATGGATCCGTGATCTATATGATTCCAATGTAGTTGAATGAAATGTAAATAACATGATGGATCTGTGATCTATATGATTCCAATGTAGTTGAATGAAATGTAAATAACATGATGGATCCGTGATCCATATGATTCCAATGTAGATGAATGAAATGTAAATAACATGATGGATCTGTGATCTATATGATTCCAATGTAGTTGAATGAAATGTAAAGAACATGATGGATCCATGATCTATATGATTCCAATGTAGTTGAATGAAATGTAAAGAACATGATGGATCCATGATCTATATGATTCCAATGTAGTTGAATGAAATGTAAATAACATGATGGATCTGTGATCCATATGATTCCAATGTAGTTGAATGAAATGTAAATAACATGATGGATCTGTGATCCATATGATTACAATGTAGTTGAATGAAATGTAAATAACATGATGGATCTGTGATCTATATGATTCCAATGTAGTTGAATGAAATGTAAATAACATGATGGATCCGTGATCTATATGATTCCAATGTAGTTGAATGAAATGTAAATAACATGATGGATCCGTGATCTATATGATTCCAATGTAGTTGAATGAAATGTAAATAACATGATGGATCTGTGATCTATATGATTCCAATGTAGTTGAATGAAATGTAAATAACATGATGGATCTGTGATCTATATGATTCCAATGTAGTTGAATGAAATGTAAATAACATGATGGATCTGTGATCTATATGATTCCAATGTAGTTGAATGAAATGTAAATAACATGATGGATCTGTGATCTATATGATTCCAATGTAGTTGAATGAAATGTAAATAACATGATGGATCTGTGATCTATATGATTCCAATGTAGTTGAATGAAATGTAAAGAACATGATGGATCTGTGATCTATATGATTCCAATGTAGTTGAATGAAATGTAAATAACATGATGGATCCGTGATCTATATGATTCCAATGTAGTTGAATGAAATGTAAATAACATGATGGATCCGTGATCCATATGATTCCAATGTAGTTGAATGAAATGTAAATAACATGATGGATCTGTGATCTATATGATTCCAATGTAGTTGAATGAAATGTAAATAACATGATGGATCTGTGATCCATATGATTCCAATGTAGATGAATGAAATGTAAATAACATGATGGATCTGTGATCTATATGATTCCAATGTAGATGAATGAAATGTAAATAACATGATGGATCTGTGATCCATATGATTCCAATGTAGTTGAATGAAATGTAAATAACATGATGGATCTGTGATCTATATGATTCCAATGTAGTTGAATGAAATGTAAATAACATGATGGATCTGTGATCCATATGATTCCAATGTAGATGAATGAAATGTAAATAACATGATGGATCTGTGATCCATATGATTCCAATGTAGTTGAATGAAATGTAAATAACATGATGGATCTGTGATCTATATGATTCCAATGTAGTTGAATGAAATGTAAATAACATGATGGATCCGTGATCTATATGATTCCAATGTAGATGAATGAAATGTAAATAACATGATGGATCCGTGATCTATATGATTCCAATGTAGATGAATGAAATGTAAATAACATGATGGATCTGTGATCTATATGATTCCAATGTAGTTGAATGAAATGTAAATAACATGATGGATCTGTGATCTATATGATTCCAATGTAGATGAATAAATGTAAATAACATGATGGATCTGTGATCTATATGATTCCAATGTAGATGAATGAAATGTAAATAACATGATGGATCTGTGATCTATATGATTCCAATGTAGATGAATAAATGTAAATAACATGATGGATCTGTGATCTATATGATTCCAATGTAGTTGAATGAAATGTAAATAACATGATGGATCTGTGATCTATATGATTCCAATGTAGATGAATAAATGTAAATAACATGATGGATCTGTGATCCATATGATTCCAATGTAGTTGAATGAAATGTAAATAACATGATGGATCTGTGATCTATATGATTCCAATGTAGATGAATAAATGTAAATAACATGATGGATCTGTGATCTATATGATTCCAATGTAGTTGAATGAACTGTAAATAACATGATGGATCTGTGATCCATATGATTCCAATGTAGATGAATGAAATGTAAATAACACGATGGATCTGTGATCTATATGATTCCAATGTAGATGAATGAAATGTAAATAACATGATGGATCTGTGATCTATATGATTCCAATGTAGTTGAATGAAATGTAAAGAACATGATGGATCCATGATCTATATGATTCCAATGTAGTTGAATGAAATGTAAATAACATGATGGATCTGTGATCCATATGATTCCAATGTAGATGAATGAAATGTAAATAACATGATGGATCTGTGATCTATATGATTCCAATGTAGTTGAATGAAATGTAATAACATGATGGATCTGTGATCTATATGATTCCAATGTAGTTGAATGAAATGTAAATAACATGATGGATCTGTGATCTATATGATTCCAATGTAGTTGAATGAAATGTAAATAACATGATGGATCTGTGATCTATATGATTCCAATGTAGTTGAATGAAATGTAAATAACATGATGGATCCGTGATCTATATGATTCCAATGTAGTTGAATGAAATGTAAATAACATGATGGATCCGTGATCTATATGGTTCCAATGTAGATGAATGAAATGTAAATAACATGATGGATCCGTGATCTATATGGTTCCAATGTAGTTGAATGAAATGTAAATAACATGATGGATCTGTGATCTATATGATTCCAATGTAGTTGAATGAAATGTAAATAACATGATGGATCTGTGATCTATATGATTCCAATGTAGTTGAATGAAATGTAAATAACATGATGGATCTGTGATCTATATGATTCCAATGTAGTTGAATGAAATGTAATAACATGATGGATCTGTGATCTATATGATTCCAATGTAGTTGAATGAAATGTAATAACATGATGGATCTGTGATCTATATGATTCCAATGTAGATGAATGAAATGTAAATAACATGATGGATCCGTGATCTATATGATTCCAATGTAGATGAATGAAATGTAATAACATGATGGATCTGTGATCTATATGATTCCAATGTAGATGAATGAAATGTAAATAACATGATGGATCTGTGATCTATATGATTCCAATGTTTGCATAATGTCTCACCATCCCATCCTCCAGCTGTAAGTCCAACTCTTTTTCTCCGGGCTGGAAATCTTTGAGAATTTCCGCAGACTTCCACACATGTTCAGTGTCAGGGATCCACACCCTGTTATACTAAAGAATACATGTTATATGAGGACTGTACATTGAGATAAAACCATGTGAGTAATGTCAACAACCCTGACAGCACACAAACACCTTACAGACATCTATAAGATGCATTTACATGCTATCCTCTGGCAGATGTCTTTAAGATGTTTTGATGTACAACAGCTGTTTTCTAAGATGTTTACATCTTTTTTTAAATCTCTAGCAGACATGTTACGTCACTGTGCTATCTGGGAAAACAACCAATGAGGAGTTTCAAACATATGTCACATCTCTATAGGTGACGTATGTTATAGCCAACATTATTCCAGATCAGATATTAGATTTTAAAAACATTATTTTAGTTTTAACAAAGTATAAGTTAATGTAAGCAAGCACTTTCCTTTTCGCGCATACCTTCGTGTACAACTCCGACAAAGCCATGGCAACACTTCCGTCACGTCACACACACACTTTCTTCATATTTGACAGCTTTTCTTCACGTCTTCGGACTAACTTTATCTTTATTTTCCTAACTTTTTGCCCATCGCACCTGACGTCAGGAACCCCCGTGGGAAGTTCCTCGCGCACCTGTGACCGCTTCCCAAGCAACGAATCCTACTATGACGAAGGACCGCTCACACACGTCACTGTTCAATAAACTTATTTTACATTTATAAGACACAAATATTTTAAACAAAAATAGATTACTAAAGGACTAGTTGTCCTTTGTAATGAATAATAAAAATATATAAAATGGAAAATTTATCAAAACAATATTTCCGCGCCCTATCCAGCGCTCACGAGGTTTGCCTTCGCAATAGTAGGATTCGCACGTGAGAAGTCTCGTGCGGCGCATGCGAGTCACGTGACGTGTGCTTATCATAGAGGCGTGTTCATTTAAACAAGGATTTAAGACAAAGGAAACAGGATATGTGCTTACTCACACAAGTATGAAGACAAGTGTTCTTTTGATTTTGATTACATGAATAAAGTATGCTACAGGATTTGTATTACATTTACATTCAAGGGCATAGATTTGTTCTTGACATTGGTGGGGTCGTTTAATTACCCCCCCCCATCCCCTGCTACACCCACCAATCCCCCCAACCCCACAAACAGAATGCAAGAATGCATGTTTTTAATATGCTGCAAAATCACTTTACATTCATAATTGAAAGGCTTCGTTTGATATGAATCCATTCGAAATGCAACTCGTCAAGGAATAGTTAAATAACTGACAAAAGTTAGTTTAATAAAGACTATTCTTTATTTGGCCATCGTGCAAATGAAACATGTCAAACATCAGTATATATAAAAGGAGTGCAGCATGATGTGAAGACTGACAAAGTAACATTCTAACAGGAAAAAGAATCTTTCTCAATGAAACTACAAAACTGATTCCAAAAAAGTTGGGACACTGTACAAACTTTGAATAAAAAGGGAATGTAATCATTCTTTAACTTATATTTTATTCACAATAGAATATAGATAACAAATAAGTTTAAAGTGAGACATTTGGAAAGGACTTGCCAAATATTAGCTGATTTTGGATTTCATGAGAGCTACACGTTACAGAAAAGTTTGGACAGGTTACAATAAGTTGCCGGAAAAGTTACATGTACATATAAGGAATAGCGGGTCAATTGGCCTCATGATTGGGTATAAAAGGATCATCCCAGAGTGGCAGTGTCTCTCGGAAATCAAGATGGGAAGAGGATCACCAACACCCCCAATGCTGCAGCGAAAAACTGTGTTTTAGAGTTTCTCAGAGAAAAATTTGGCATGATTTAGATCCAGAACAGAACGCCGGTCAAAGCTAACTGGTTTATAGTGATGGGTGAGATTTAGATCCCGCAGGGAGCACCGGTCAAAGCCAACTGGTTTAAAACATTGGATAACATTTAGTCCTGGAAAAGAGCGACCGTCAAAGCCAACTGAAATAAAACAAAGGGCGTGATTTAGATCCGGAATAGAACGCCGGTCAAAACTAACTGGTTTGAAATGATGAGTGAGATTTAGATCCGGCAGGGAGCGCCAGTCAAAGCCATCTAGATTAAAACATTAAGCGAGATTTAGGTCCAGCGGGAGAGCCGGTCAAAGCCAACTGGTTTAAAACTATGAGAGTTGATTTAGGTACGGAACGAAGCGCGGGTCCAAGCCAACTTGTTTGAAACAATGGCCAACATTTAGCTACGGATTAAACAGCCATTGAAAGTTAAATGGTATATAAATCGGCCATGATTAAGGTCGGAAAGGGAGCACCAGTCAAAGCCTACTTGATTAAATGCATAAGGGAGATTTAGATCTAGCAGGGAGCGTCGGTCAGAGCACACTAGATTACATCAATAAGCGGGATTTAGATCCGGCAGGGAGCACCGGTCAAAGCCAACTGGTTTAAAACATTGGATGACATTTAGTTCTGAAAAGGGCGAATGTCAAAGCCAACTGAATTTAAACAAAGGGTGTGATTTAGACCCGGAATAGAACGCCGGTCAAAGCCACCTGGTTTAAAATGATGGGTGAGATTTAGATCTGGCAGGGAGCGCCGGCCAAAGCCAACTAGATTACATCATTAAGCGAGATTTAGATCTGGCGGGGAGCGCCGGTCAAAGCCAACTGGTTTACAACTATGAGTGGGATTTAGATCCAGATGGAGCTCCGGTCAAACCCAACTGGTTTAAAATGATGGGTGAGATTAAGATCCGGCACGGAGCACCAGTCAAAGCCAACTAGATTACATCAATAAGCATGGTTAAGATTCAGCAGGGATCGCCGGTCAAAGCCAACTGGTTTACATCAATAAGCGAGATTAAGATCCGGAACGATGGGGTAGTCAAAGCCAACTTGTTTAAACCAATTGGCGACATTTAGTACCGCAATGTAAAAGCCAACTGGATGAAAAAAACAATGGGTGTGATATAGATCCGGAATGCAATACCAGTGAAAGCTAACTGGTATAAAATGATGGGTGAGTTTTAAATCAGGCAGGGAGCGCCGGTCAAGGCCAACTGAATTACATCCATAAGCGAAATTTAGATCCGGCAGGGAGCGCTGGTCTAAGCCAACTGGTTCAATTATTGAGATTAAGATCCAACTGGTTTAAAACAATGGGCATGATTTAGATTCCGAACGGAGCGCTGGTCAAAACCAATTAGTTTAAAACAAGGGGCAGGATTTAGATCCAGCAGGCAGCACCGGTCAAAGCCAACATGTTTTAAACTGTGAGTGTGATTTAGATCCGGAACAGAGCACAGGTCAAAGCCAACTGGTTAAAAACAACGGGCATGATTTTAGTCTGGAACAAAGCACTGGTTAATGCCAGCTGGTTTAAAACAATATAAGTAATTTAGATCAATAAAATAGCGAAGGTCAGAGCCATCTGCTTTACACAACAAGCGAGATTTAGTTAGGGAACGGACGCCAGTCAATGTTAACTAGGTTAAAACAAAACCAAGGAAACTGGTTTAAAACGACTGATGAAAGAGAAAGTTTAGATCCGTAATGAAGGGTCGGTAAAAGTGGGTTGGGTAAATATAAAATTTGATCAGAGCAGAGCATTCAACTATTTTTTCAACCAGTCAAAGCTACTTAAAAAGATTACGAAAAGATCTGGAGCAGTAGGCTTGTCAAGGCGAATCTATATCTTTAAAATGTAAATGAAGTCATATAAATACTACTGATATAACGTGTTATTGCTTTTGCGATCCGTTCAATTTACTTTTATGAACGGAGCAGCTTAATTCTTCATGTTGATAAAGTAGTTGCATGTGGATAAAAATAGTACAACTGGATACAAAATCATCTGTTTCACTCACAACCTTCCAAGGCGATTAAACATACTTCCAGTGTCCCACAGCGGAGTGCCTGTCAAAGCCAACCACGGGTGAGATTTATGAAGCACCGGTGTTACACCACTTACTGCGCCACTGGACCAGTTCTAGGCTCTAAGGAGTGGAGAGCAAACAATTACACCAGAGACCGTTTCTTTAAATACAAAAGGCCGGCAATTTACTGAATGAAAAATAACATAAAATATACAATACACAAAACAAAACAGAAAACAAACCTTCTGAATCTAAATATTGAAACAAATATAATAAATGAAACGGTATTTCACTTTCTTTTTGTTCTTTAGTTCAGCTAAGTTATTTTAATCAGGCTAATTTAAGTTTAACCAGTTTTTTCCTAGGTTGCACCTATTTTTGAATTCCTATTTTTATTCCCGAGTTAACTCTTTTCCCTCTCTTTAACAGGTAAGAGAATACCTTAAATTTACACATCAATCAAAGTGGACCACAAACATTTCAAATGACATTTAAACATATGAACTCAATATGAAAATAAAAGTTTGACACCTTAACTCAAGTTCAAAATGTCCAATGAATCCAAATCTGAGTTCAATTATTTAGTTCAATGAACAGTTTCAGTTCAATTCAGTTCAAAGGGGATATTTCAATTAGTTCCAGTTCAGTTTAGAATCGATTTCTGTTACTCCTACCGCTCTGTCAGGGAGTCACCATAGGCAAGAGATTTCCTAACTGATGCCATGGAGAAGATGAGCTGAAAGTCTGGGTCTGGCTCGCCATCTTGAATCTCGTCTTTGCATGGGCCGATCCTCGCTCTGACCGAGCTTTAAACCAAGCAAAAAAACCTGACCAAAACTGGCGTGGCTTAGTTCTTATTAAACCCCTGTCAGCACTTGAACAGGTGTGTTGTTTTTAACTGCAAAATCAACTTTTCCAATCTTTCTCTGCTTATTGAACGCCGTTCGTTCCGCTCCGATTTTCCCTCTGCTGCAACGTAACTAAAGTGCTGCGTCAGCGTCATCAGTCCCTTAAAGGGGCAGCTACATTAATTAATTTAATGTTTAAGATTAAAAGTATGCCGACAAAAAATAACTTAACTTGATCTATTTATACATATTTTAAACTTTATTTATTATTTTTTATTGCATATTTTAATGTGGGTTACATCCTCCCCTCTTTACCTAATGCACGTCCCTGTGCATTTAGAATCTATACAGTCATAACTCTAGGGGTTTTTGGGAAGCTAGGCTCTTCAAGGGAATCTGTAAACACATCACTCAAGGTTTGAAATAAAGACTGAACTATTGTAACCAGTGGGTTGCCTAACTCAGGGTAAGTCAGCCTTTTAGTTGCTTTTCTTTCTCTAATAGGTCTTCTAGAACAGTCACCTTCTGTCTGGATTTCAGTTTGGTCCATAACACTTGTGGTTTCTTTACTCTCCTGAGCAGGTTGAATATAAGGGTGGACATTATCCAGGCCTTCCTCAGCTAGGTTTCCAGTTTCCTGACCAGCATTCGAGTTGCTCTCTTCAGGATCAGGTAAGGCATCGTTCCGAAGTTCAGGTAAGTTCGGGACACGTGTTTCTTCTAGAACATCCTCAGGGAAAGCTTTAGTTAAATCTGAAGGACCTTGCTTAACAGCAGCCAACTCTTCGGAGGGTCCTGGCTCAATCCCTTCTGCTAAGTGTTCTATGGGTTCAGTGGTCTGGTCAAAATCTAATATTTCCACTCTTAAGTTTCTGTGTCCATCATAATAATATTCTTCAGAGTCAGATTGGGATTCATCCCCATTAGCTCCATCTGAACTGTCATCTTTAGGATGTTGGCGAGTTCTTGGCCGCCTTACTGCCACTGACGGATTAGTTTCACTTTCGACTGAGCTCACAGGAAGGAAACCGCATGGCAGCAGGAGGTCACGATGAAGAGATCTTTTTGGGACATCACATGCCTCAGGTCTCACGACATACACTGGAACGTTTCCAGACTGTCTCTGGACAACATACACATCGGACTCCCATCTGTCTGCCAACTTGTGTTTTCCTCTAAGGCGGACATTTCGAACCAAGACTCTGTCGCCTTCCTTCAAGGTGGAATCAACAACATGCTTGTCAAACCTCACTTTGTTGCGATTGGCTGTCTTTTTGGCATTCTTAGATGCTATTTTGTAACTGTCTTCGAGTTGGGATTTCAGGTTGCGAACATATTGTGAGTGTGAGCCAGGCTGATGATTGACTGGTAGGCCAAAGGCTAGATCCACAGGCAATCTTGGCTGACGCCCGAACATTAACTCGTAGGGGTAAAACCAGTCGTCTCATTTTTAGTACAATTATAAGCGTGTACTAATGGTTTGACGTTATCCCGCCAGTGACACTTTTTCTGATTCTCTAGGGTTCCCAGCATGTTGAGCAGGGTCCTGTTGAAACGTTCTACAGGGTTTCCTCTTGGATGGTAAGGGGTGGTCCTTATCTTTTTAGTGCCAATGAGTTCACAGAGTTCTTTTATTGTTCGGGACTCAAAGTCAGGACCTTGGTCACTGTGAAGTTTTTCAGGGATGCCATAATGGACGAAAAAGTGGTCCCACAGGCTCTTGGCCACTGTCTTGGCTTTCTGAATCGGGGTAGGGACGGCCACTGCATATTTCGTAAAATGGTCAGTAATGACCAGAATGTCTTTGATGTTACTAGAGTCTGGTTCTACACCGAGAAAATCCATGCACACAAGCTCAAGTGGTCTTGTAGCGACGATGTTGAAGAGCGGTGCGGCTTTCTCTGGCATAGCCTTACGACGTATGCAGCGGTTGCAGGTCTTGACCTTAGTTTCCACCTCGCCTGACATTTTGGGCCAGTAGAAACGCTTCCAGACGAGATCTAGAGTGCGCTCTGTGCCCATGTGGCCCATGTCGTCATGGAGGCTCTTGAGGACTAAGGGTCTAAGGACATCAGGGAGCACAAGCTGGTAGTGAGTCTGAGCACCCTCTTGCCGCTTGCGATACAAGACACCATTAAAGACTGTAAGTTTGCTCCACTCTCTTAATAAGACACCAAGCTCAGGAAGTTCCTTCCTCAAGGATGGTGGAGGTCTCTCTCCCAACTCCATTTGCCTGAGTACTTCATGGATGCAGGGATCAGCATTTTGCTTGTCTCTTAATTCAGCTGGTGATAATGAGGGAATGACTGGTAAGCCACCAAGCTGAGCCTCTTCTTCAAAGCTTTGTGGGAGAGCCTTAGGATGATGGGCAAGTGACACAACTAAGGTGGTGCTGGGTAATATTTCCTCAGAGTGGTTGTTGATCTCTTGGCAAACCAAGTGTTTCTCACAGATAGCTTTGATGGTGTTTTCATCCAGGTGTGCATAATCAGCATCTGAACAGTGTCTTTTTGTGAATTGTTGTATCCTCTCCAACTCTTTTCGTGATGATGTGTCCTCGGGTAATCTGCCATGGGGACGCCTGGACAGCCCGTCCGCATCTTGATTTTGCTTACCGGCTCTGTATTGTAGCTGGAAATCAAATGTCGACAGAGAGGCTAACCATCTATAGCTGGTTGCATCAAGCTTAGCGGAAGTGAAAATGTATGTTAATGGATTGCTATCGGTGACAGCAAGGACTGTATTCCCATATAGGTAATCTTGGAATTTTTCTGTCACTGCCCATTTAAGGGCAAGAAATTCTAATTTATGCGCAGGATACCTGGACTGACATTTCGACAGACCCCGACTTGCATAAGCAACAACTCGCTTCTGTCCATGTTGCTCCTGGTAAAGGGCAGCACCGATTCCCGAGGTACTCGCATCTGTGTGTAAAATGTAGGGGAGCTTGGGGTCAGCAAACCCGAGGATGGGTGCTGTTGTCAGTTTTTCGATTATGGTGTCGAATGCTGCTTGGCAAGCAGGTGTCCATCTATCACCAAAGAGGTCCTTTGGGTTGTGGTACTTTTCAGGGTTCTCTGAGGGTTTAGTGTGCTTTCTCAGCGGCGGATAGCCAGCAGTGAGCTCGTTAAGTGGCTTCACAATTTTTGAGTAGTCTTTCACGAATCTGCGGTAATAACCAAAGAAACCCAGGAAGGTTCTTAGCTCTTTCAGGTTGTTTGGTTTTGGCCAGGTTTTTAATGCTGCTACTTTATCTGGATCAGTTTCGATACATCGCTCAGAGACGATGTGGCCGAGGAATTTTACAGAAGTTTGGAAGAACTTGCACTTCTCTGGCGACAGTTTCAAGCCAAACTCTTTCAATTGGTTGAGCACACGCATTAACCTTTCCTCGTGCTCCTCCAGTGTCGAGGAGAAGACGATGAGGTCATCAAGAAAAACTAGGGCTTGCTTCAAGTTTAATTCTCCCATACAGCGCTCCATAAGCCTCTGGAACGTGCTAGGGGCATTAGTAACCCCCTGAGGCATCCTGTTGAACTCAAAGAATCCTACTGGGCAGACGAATGCGGTTTTGTGCTTGTCTGCTTCCTCCATCTCTATTTGATAGAAGCCTGATTTAAGGTCAAGCACTGAGAACCACCTGGATCCGGTCAACGCAGAGAACGACTCCTCAAGATTAGGTAAGGCATAGGAATCTTTTACTGTTTGGGTGTTCAACTTCCTGTAGTCTATGCAGAGTCTAACTTCACCATTCTTTTTCCTGACGATGACAATCGGCGAAGAGAAAGGCGACTCCGATTCACGGATGACTTCTGCATCAAGGAGTTGCTGAAGATGATTACGCACAGCCTCTATATCTTGGGATGTATAGGCCTTGGTCTATGTTTGAATGTTGTCTTGTCACTGAGGGTTATGTGGTGTTTTATTTTGTCAGTGCGACCAAAATCAAGCTCGTGCAGTGCAAACACCTCTGGCATGGAACTCAATTTCGCTGTTATCCTCTCTTTCCACTCATTGGGTACAGGAGAGTCAGCGAAGTCAAGGTTGAGATTAAATTTTTGGTCAGGTTCAGTTGGAAGATCTGAATCAGGGGTCTCAATTTATTCAACACTCTTGACAGCATATATCTCAGCTATTACAGCCTTTGGACACAGGGTGATGTCATGATGTGACTCATTCTTGAGCATTTCTGGTATACAGCATGGCAGTTTCTGTGGTAGGCTTACCAAACTATCTGTAACCAGGATGCCACCGGGCAGGGAAGATGACTTTGGTGACTGTACCATCACCTACTTTTCAACATCAGGTGTTCTGCTGCTCACGGATCCTTCAAAGACCTTGGTCTGTCCAGCTGCAATAGTCTCAAAGTCTCTACTACAAAGCCTCACCTCTCCTAGATTGGAATCAACAGACTGTCTTTTCCTGATTTCAAGGGTCTTTAAGACAATTTTGTAGCCATAAGGAAGAGACTCATAGTTCTGAGGTGCGATATCTGCATACTTTTCATAAAGAACATCCAATGTATTTGTGCCTATAAGCACTGATGACAAAGTGGAGCGCATGTCAAGTACAATCAAAACTAGTGTGGGTACCTCTATTTCCACTCCAAGCAAGCTCTTTGGGAATCTGATGGTAGCCTCAACATAGCCAAGGTAAGGGACGCTTTGGCCGTTGGCTCCTTCCACTTCAAGCAGGTCATTCAAGGAATTCATAGGTAAGTGGGACAGGTTCTCTAAATAGAAAGAATTGGGGATCGTTGTTACCTGAGAGCCTGAATCCAACAAACATCTGCAGGTTTTGCCACCTATGGTCACTTGTGCAGTGCACTTGGCTCCAATCAGCCCTTTTAGAAGAGTAACTGACTGTTTTTGTGTGTGAGAATACACGCAGGGTCTGTGCAGCTTCCTTTTGGGACACTTTATCTGTGTTACAGTTCCCGTTTGTCCCACAACTGGAACTGAGTCTAGTTTAAATTGTCAGGTTTAGAAGCACCATTTTCAAGGTCCCATGTTAACTGCTTTCCCCTTAGTTGCTTCCTCTTCTCAGCTACTAGAGATGGGTTCGGCTCACTATCACACTGAGGCTTAATATGTCCGTCCTCTCCACATCTAAAGCAATACCAGGGTCTTGGCCTATTGCTTGTGTTATTGTTAACATCTCGGCTGTGGTGCGCCCTTTGAGATGTTGGAGTGATAGCTGTTTGGGGGGCTGGTCTGGAAGCTGACTTAGCCTTTCTACTGTCTTTCTGTTTGATACGTGTGAGCTGGGACTGTAAATCAGCTATTTGTTTCCTTAGGTCTTGGATTTCGGATTTGTGATCAAGGGCTGCCTGAGATGGGCTGCAGTCTTCTTCACTCTGCACATAAATGCCTTGATAATAAGAAGACACTCTCGGCTTTGCAATATTGAGGTGCTGTTTCATACGGGATGCTTTAGAAGTACGCTTATCTTCTGCTATGCGAAGTAACAGGAGAAGTTCAGCAAAGGTAGGTGGGTTCTGCTTCTTCTGCTCTAGCTGGAGTTCAGCTATCAAAGTGTTGTCCCAGCAGTCTCTGACAAATTGTCTGAGAAGATGCCGATCGAGGTCACTAGTGGTTACACCTCCCCTTCTGAGGGTGGTGTTCAGCATCACCTGAAGCCGTTGTAGATAAGCTGAGGGTTTCTCACCGTTATCTTGCATCGTGTTAAGATACTTTGCGAAAAGGTCATCTCCATCTTCGACAGTGCCGAAAGCGGAGTCCAAGATTTCCAAATATGCATTAAGGGGAGATTCGGGTGTCAAGTGCTTCACAATATCGATAGCAGGTGATAAGAGACTTTCAAGAAGCTTTCGTGACTTGTAAAGGTCAGACTGCGTTTTGTCTTTAAGGAGAAGTTCCACATTGGAACGCCATGTCTCATAATCCACTTCATTGTTGGATCGTGGGAAACGCCCAGAAAAGGGTCTGAGCCTCAAAGAAGTGTGCACCGTCAGAGCAGAATCTTCATTTCTCACTATGTGTTCGACTATTACTTTTTGTATGTCCGGTGGGTTGACATCAGAAAGTCTCAGAGTAGGCTGTGCCTTTTCTTTAGATGATGGTGGAAACAGGTGATATTGGACATGCTGCTCTGGAACTGTACTGGGCAGGGGGCTTTGCTGTGCAGCATTTTCAGAGTCATATTGCCCAGGGGTATCAGGTGAGTTTTGTTCCTTTTCTTCATCTTGGGTTTCTGATTGATCTAAATCGACACTCTCACTGATGACGGAGAGCTCTTCTCTGATAACTGCTGCAAAGTCTTTGCCAGTCAGTTTTGCAATATCCTTTAACTCTGAAAGGTAAATCTGTGAAGCTGTTTTGCTAGCTGCGGGTGTGTAAAAACTGGATAAGGCTCTGATGTGATAAATGACATCAGTCTGAGCCTTACTGTTTAGTCTGCGTGGCAGGGAAGGTAAGAGAGACTGCATAGCTGTACCATACACATACTCCACTATAACCTGTTTGTCTGACGCTGGCTCAGTTGAGTCTACTGGTATTTCCCTTTGAACGGGGCCATATTGTTTCAGGAAATCATATAGTTCCTCATCGGTTTCTGTATCAGTTATACCACTAACTATGACTGAGTTAGGGATTTTCACAGTACGCGTTTGAACAACATCCATAATGAATTTCTGATAACGGTACTATACGGCCTCTTGTTTTTTAGTTTTAAGCGCTTTAAGCCACTCCTGGCTGGCTCGCCAAAATTTGTAGCACCGGTGTAACACCACTTACTGCGCCACTGGACCAGTTCTAGGCTCTAAGGAGTGGGGAGCAAACAATTACACCAGAGACCGTTTCTTTAAATACAAAAGGCCGGCAATTTACTGAATGAAAAATAACATAAAATATACAATACACAAAACAAAACAGAAAACAAACCTTCTGAATCTAAATATTGAAACAAATATAATAAATGAAACGGTATTTCACTTTCTTTTTGTTCTTTAGTTCTGCTAAGTTATTTTAATCAGGCTAATTTAAGTTTAACCAGTTTTTTCCTAGGTTGCACCTATTTTTTAATTCCTATTTTTATTCCTGAGTTAACTCTTTTCCCTCTCTTTAACAGGTAAGAGAATACCTTAAATTTACACATCAATCAAAGTGGACCACAAACATTCCAAATGACATTCAAACATATGAACTCGATATGAAAATAAAGCATAATGTCTTAACTCAAGTTCAAAATGTCCAATGAATCCAAATCTGAGTTCAATTATTTAGTTCAATGAGCAGTTTCAGTTCAATTCAGTTCAAAGGGGATATTTCAATTAGTTCCAGTTCAGTTTAGAATCGATTTCTGTTACTCCTACCGCTCTGTCAGGGAGTCACCATAGGCAAGAGATTTCTTCACTGATGCCATGGAGAAGATGAGCTGAAAGTCTGGGTCTGGCTCGCCATCTTGAATCTCGTCTGTGCATGGGCCGATCCTCGCTCCGACCGAGCTTTAAACCAAGCAAAAAAACCTGACCTGTGTAACAGGTCATAATCACAATAAATCTCTCTTTAAATCCTCAAATCACACATATGATTATTGCACAGTTTCAACATCAGTTGCAACATTACTTCTACAGTGCTTATTCAGCTCTAAAATGGTGGCGGAGCGGCCTTTTTAAACTCACTGCTCCATTTCTCACACAACTGCAGCACATATCTTTCATTTACGAAACATACATACACTTTTATAACATTCACAGTTTTCATAAACTCAAAACTGGTAACAGTTTATGACTAAACATCTCTTTATAAACAAAAATACAACATGAAAAATAACTCAAACTCACCAAAACTGGCGTGGCTTAGTTCTTATTAAACCCCTGTCAGCACTTGAACAGGTGTGTTGTTTTTAACTGCAAAATCAACTTTTCCACTCTTTCTCTGCTTATTGAACGCCGTTCGTTCCGCTCCGATTTTCCCTCTGCTGCAACGTAACTAAAGTGCTGCGTCAGCGTCATCAGTCCCTTAAAGGGGCAGCTACATGAATGTTCTGTCGCATACTTTTAATCTTAAACATTAAATTAATTACTTAACTTAATCTATTTATACATATTTTAAACTTTATTTATTATTTTTATTGCATATTTTAATGTGGGTTACATTTAGGTCTGGAACGGAGTGACGGTCGAAGCCAACTGAAGGCGATCTAACGTGCTGGTAGCGTTCAGAAGATTTAAAGATATAGAAAGAGACAACAAATTTGTGTATGATAAAGTGTAGGGGATTAAGTCTGGATTATTGTGTGATTCTGATCAAAGTTTTAAGCGAACTTCTGATGTTCAGCAAAATATCAAAAGTTCAACCTGGGACCCCTGATTGAGTCGACCCATTATATAATAATATATAATCATCTCACGTTATATTATATTCATGTATGAATTTATTTTTCTAATAAAGATTCTGATTAAATGTAAAGCAAGCACTTTTAAGCAAACTATGGATCCTAAAGTTTGCTGTTTCGGCTAAATAAATGTTACACATGCTGTCGCTAAGCCCATGAACATTTCACTTTTCATTCGATAAACACACTTTGCCATTAAAAAAATACAATACTAAATGATTATTAATCACCAAACAATAATGATACACTAATCTATTAACTACAAGGCCGTGTCATTGTGTGTTTTAAATCAAGAAATGATGAATTAACAAGTTTAAAAAAACGCTTACCTCGAATTTCCCGCCGTGAACTTCCCCCCAAAATGGCGACTTGAGCGATGGCAGCTCTGGTTTTTCTACATGACGTCACACTCGGTTGCCAATATTATGATGTTGCCAGGCAACAACTAAAACAGCTCATTTGATATTCAAGTAATTTTGCGTGAACTCTTTAGTTTCGTTTGTCTTCTTATTAGCAGAAACTCACACATAGAGTACTGATCTTTACTAACTTAAGTCTCAGTCAACACAAGTTTGTCCTCTATTATTGCTGCCTGCGGCCGTTTCCTAGCAACAGTCTGCTGTACCTAGTAACTGTCAATCAACACAACGGAAGCTTTTCCGGTCATTTGATTGGACAATGGGAAAAAAGCGGATGACGTCAACACGTATCTGAAATATTACCATGATGTTTTCTTTGTTTTTAATAATAAGTTTAAAAAATATATCTTTAATATGGGTGTAAATCCAATGTAATATTGTCTTTTACTTTTTAGTTTTATTAGAATGTCTTGTTAAAAGATGTTTTGCAATGTCAATAAATTAATTCTTTAATTTCAAAAGCTCAGAACAGTTTGTAAAATTTGTGTAAATATTTAAAGAAACCCCAAAACATGTAATAGAAAGTGAGTAAGTGATGTAATAGTGTAAATATATTCAGTTTAATTGTTTACCGATAGATGGTGTCAGCATCACTCCAAAATATAAACATTCTCTCAAGATAATAACAAATTAATTTTAAGTCATAAATATTTTTTATTTGTTATCTATACGTGAAAAACAAATTCTATGATTACACTTAATTTAACTTTGTGTTTGCAGTGTATGCAGTGTATGGGGAAACACATAGGGGGCGCCATGTGCTTAAAGTTTTTTAATTAAAACTTCATTAATGATTACAAATTTTGGTTAAAGTAAACATGCAAAACATTTTTTATCAACAATTGTCTTTCATTTTAAACAAGTTCAATAATATAGTCTCCTTAATCCAGTAATGACATGTTATCCCATCACTCCGGGGAAACATTCTGGTGTGGAATATTAAAAAAGAGGAAAGTAAAAACAAAGACATAAAATCTGGACGACAATGTCCAAGTGGATTAATATCGATTGGTATGTTTAACATTTTATGTAATTTCTGTAAATCAGTTCACCATGTATCATCTCTGCTGCTTATGAAATAATGTTTGTGACGGAGGTTTATATCAAGTTAATTTCATATAATCCTTACAAATCAAAGAAAGAAAATACAGGAATTTCCAAAAGAAATTAGATGCGGAATAGAAATGTGTCATGATTCTGCCTCTCTTGGACATGTTTTTCCTGATTTTGGCAGAATCATGGCAGACCTGTGTTTTTTGTGAGGGTCACATGGCATTGTTTGTTATGACATGCCATGTGCTCTCTTGACCACGCCCCCTTGTTATCCTGTCTATCTTCCCATCATTGTTTCATTCCCCACACCTGCCCCGTGTCGTTATCCCCTGTAATGTTTCCCTATATAAAGCCCTTGTGTTTTCTGTCCTGTGTCGTGGCATTAAATGTTGTACTCTTCTTATTTTGAATCGTGTTCGTGGCTTGTCAGTGGTTTGTTTGGATTTAGCCCTGCTTGTTACCTGTCTTGCTTTGTTTTAGTTATTTAGAATATTGCCTTGTTTTGTTCCCCCTCGTGGGAAGTCTTTTGTTTGCCGTTTTTATAGTGTCTTAGTGTTACTGTTTTCCCCATCGTGGGCTTTTGTTTTGTGCTTGTTCCATTAAAGTCTTGTTTATTCCCCTGAATCACGCCTGCATTTGGGTTCTCTCCTTTCACCTCATCCCATCCATTCAGACAGAAATGTGACCTGCGAGACTTGGAATGAGATCCTCAGGATAATCAGCTCCCATTGGAATTTACCCACCACTGCACACTAAAGGTCAAAAGTTTTGAAGCACACAACAAGATAAATGCTTTCCATTATTAAAAAATCCTTTGAAGGCGTATGTTAAATATCTGAAATGATTAAGTACACAAAAAAGTAATTTTACAAACATGCACAGGACTCAGTTCATCATTGAATTCGGTAATGTCACCTCTTTTCAGATTAAATTGTGTCTGTGGATTCATTTTCAATTAAGTCAACTTATCGCTGTGAAAATAGTGACCCCAACTAAGCAGAGGCGAAAGCGGCAAGAAACCAAAACTCCATCGGTGACAGAATGGAGAACAAACCTTGGGAGAAACCAGGCTCTGTTCTCCTCTGACCAGACGAAATCAACAGTTAAATTCCAGGCTCAATTATTCAATTATTAAAGTGAAGAAGAATCAAATGCATCCTGTGGTCCTGTGTATGGTTTTCTGAGACAAGGTCGTTAAAGTGGATCTGTATTCTGGGCGCTAGTTGTCCTGGTCTCTGCTTTCCTACAGAGCTGTAGAGGTCTTTTCTGATTCCCCATCCACCATCTGGTCTGGATACGTACTGAATCCGGATGACTCATATGAGAGTAATCGTAAATCAATTAAAACCAAATTTAACCAATGGTTTATATTAATATGTATTGATTTATTAATGTTATGCAAATGTTTGGATGTAGCCTCACTCTGACGCTTGAATTCTCTGAAATGTCAGTCAAGAGCCCTGAACACATTTTTTTAACATACAAGCATAGATAAAAAGCATTTCTTAAAAATGTGTTGATAATCCCTCTCGTTTTGCCATGTGCCACACATGAATTCGAACACACATTTATCAAAAAGTTAGGTCAGTTGTTGACTCTCTGTAAGCAGAAGGTTGCGGGTTCAAATCCCAGTGCCAGCAGACAAAGCCTAAAGCACCCTTGAGCAACATCTTATCCCTGTTTGCTCTGCAGTGATGATTGACTACTCCATAATACTTGTAAGTGGATTTGGATAAAATCGTCTGCCAAATGAATAAATCTAAATGCAAAAAAATTACTGCATTTTATTATTTAATATCATTTGACCTGCATGCTGGGGATAATAAATAAGAATTTGTTATTTTTTGCATATAAAGATTTTCTTATGTGCAAAAATAATAGTGCAGACAAAGTTTAATTATTAATTTACATTTAATTAAATATAAAATGTCATCTATGATCTCGCATACCTCTCAGTTTGCAGTTATTCATATCTCAAAAGTCTTCTTTGGCTTTAATAACAATTACATAAACACATTTGTCCCTATATGTGCATCAAATAACTTCAGTTCTGGACTACCTTTATAAAGATTGAATAAAATTTTGGTTTGCTGGTCCTTTTTGAAGCTATCAGAACTTCCAAAATTTGCGGATGACAGCATTGTCAGAAGCATTCTATCGACGGCTGGGTGATCTTACCTGCTGGTGTTAAGATGTGGTGCAGCCGACTGTCCCTCTACAGCGAGTTCCCCTGGGCCTCCATGATAAGGATGTGTTTTCTGTTGCAGCATCGGAAGGTGACCTGCTGGCTTTGGATCCGGAGGACATCCTTTAACTTCTGCTTTCAGCTGTTAAGTCTCAGGATGTCCCGGACCCGGCAGCCATGCTTTCCTGGGCCACAGCGAGCATTGGGCTGCAGTGTACGGCCCGTTGTCACCCCAACGCTCGGGATTGGATGCATGGTTTCTGGGGTCTGACCGGGGCGTAAAGCCATGCACAGCCTCTGTACTGTCTTCCCGGAGGTGCATGAGGAGTTCATGAAGTCTTGGAACTCCCCGTTCTCGGCGCGTTCACAAAAGACTGGCTCTTCTGCTCTCACTTCCCTTGACTTGGGAGCAGATAGGGGCTATGTCGACATACCCCAGGTGGAGCGGGCTGTTTCGGTGCACATGTGCCCTAAGACTTCCTCCACTGGGAGGGATTGACCAAGACTCCCCTCAAAGGCCTGTAAGATCTCCTCCACCCTCGGGTCGAAGGCTTACACTGCCGCTGGACAAGCTGCTTCCTGGCTCCATGCCATGGCCTGCAGGTCCACCAGGCCAAGGCAATCAAGGATCTTGATGAGGGAAGTTCCGACCCCGCAGTTTTGCAGAAGTTCCACACTGTGACTGATCTAGCACTCTGGGCTAATATTGAACAGCATGTGCCCTGTGTCGGACGATGTCTACGCTGGTGGTCCAGAAAAGACATCAGTTGCTGACATGCCTGAGCAACCTCAGACATTCCGCGGTCCTCCTGTAACACTTTCAGAAGCTCCTGCGGCAGATGCCATCCTCGACTGGGGTAATCCCACTTGGATTGATGCACATGCGACCGCTTCAGCATTGGCTCAAGTTTGTGCTAGTCCTCTCCAACAACACGGCTACTTTAGCGTACATCAAACACCAAGGTGGAGTACGCTCGAGGCAGATTTCACAAGTTGCCCCACGCCTCCTCCTCTGGGGTCAGTAGGTGATAAAATTCCTGTGTGCCGTATTTCTCCCAGGCTACCTTAACCAGACAACCGATGTGTTCTATCATCAGATGTCGCCTCGCGCCATTTGGAACTACCAGATGGCGCTGGGGGGGTGCTTTGTAATTGTAGAATCTAAAAAAAATATTACCTGTATGTTAACCCAATAAAGCGTTTTAAATTTTTTAAATGTAAATTTTACGTAGCAATGAAAATGTTTGGGAACCACTGGCCTTGAGCACAGCTGGCCCTAGAAAAAGCAGAAGTACGCCTTCCCTCAGTCCTGTGAAAGGTCAAGGAAGATGAGCATCAAGTCCTGTTAATTGCGCCCTACTGGACCAAAACACCTCTGACAACAACTCTCCAACATATTGCCTCAAGGGCCCTGGCCACTAGGCGCCTTTATGCCTGGGAAGGCTATCAGCTCTAGCATGCGGACCCTCCGTCAAATGGTTTCCCAATAATAACTCAGCCACGCAGAGACCCGTGCTACGGCGCGTTGGAAAGAACATAGATGGTTTCATGTTAGGTTTAAAGCTTGTACATGTACAACCCGGGGGCACTTTGGTCCGCCCCGCGAAAAAAAGTGACTATCGCTAAAACATGGTCCCCGGGACACAGCTCCGTGACCCGGGCATATAGAGGCTTGTGGCTGGTCTCCTTGCAAAGGGGAGAGCCAGACCTTTCCAACGAGATATATCAAGACCCACTACGACCAAGGGAACCGGAGATAAGCTACCAAAAGCCCGCCTGACACACTGACAGCCAGGAAAAGCATATTATTTGCTGGCATGTCCTTCGAGACTTCGTCGGTCGATAACTCGAGGCCTGAGATGGCTATCGGCTCGAACGTGGTCTCGTTAGAAAGATCTCTGTCGGGGCTTTCAGCAGATGCAAACCACGCGTGTGCGCCCGCTTTCCCCGTGGAGAAAGCGCACCGGGTCAGTCAAACGGTTTCCCGGGAATAACTTCGGGGCGCAGCGACGCAAAAACGCGTGCCACAACGCGTTGGAAAGAACAGTGGGAGCCCCGTGTTTCCAGTGAAGCGTTTGTATGTCCAACCCGGGGGCGCTTTGGTGCGCCCCGCGAAATAAAGTGACTAGCGCTAAAACACGGTCCCGGGGACGCAGCTCCGCGACCCGGGCAGCTAGAGACTCGTGGCCGGTCTCCTTGGAAAGGGGAGAGCCAGACCTTTCCAACGAGATATAGCAGGACCCGCTACGTCTAAGGGAACCAGAGATAAGCTACCAAAAGCCCGCCTGACACACTGACAGCCAGGAAAAGCAAATTATTTGCTGGCATGTCCTTCGAGACTTCGTCGGTCGATAACTCGAGGCCTGAGATGGCTATCGGCTCAAACTTGGTCTCGTTGGAAAGGTCTCCGCCGGGGCTTTCTGCAAGTGCGAACTCCGCGTGTGCGCTTGCTTTCCCTGGGGGGAAAGCGCACCGGGTCTGTCAAACTGTTTCCCGAGAATAACTTCGGGGCGCAGCGACGCAGATAGGCGTGCTATGGCGCGTTGGAAAGAACAGAGAGAGCCCCGTGTTTGCAGTGAAGCGTTTGTATGTCCAATCCGTGTGCGATTTGGTGCGCCCCGCGAAATAAAGTGACTAGCACTAAAACACGGTCCCGGGGACGCAGCTCCGCGACCCGGGCAGCTAGAGACTCGTGGCCAGTCTCCTTGGAAAGGGGAGAGCCAGACCTTTTCAACGAGATATAGCAGGACCCGCTACGACCAAGGGAACCGGAGATAAGCTACCAAAAGCCCGCCTGACACACTGACAGCCAGGAAAAGCATATTATTTGCTGGCATGTCCTTCGAGACTTCGTCGGTCGATAACTCGATGCCTGAGATGGCTATCAGCTTGGGCTTGGTCTCGTTGGAAACGTCCCCACCGGGGCTTTTTGCAGATGTGAACCCCGAGCGTGCGCCCGCTTTCCCCGTGAAAAAAACGCACCGGGTCTGTCAAACGGTTTCCCGGGAATAACTTCGGGGCGCAGCCACACAGAGACCCGTGCTATGGCGCGTTGGAAAGAACGTGGATGCTGTCATGTTAGGTTCAACGCTTGTACATGTCCAACACGGGAGCGCTTTGGTGCGCCCCGCGAAATAAAGTGACTAGCGCTAAAACACGGTCCCGGGGACGCAGCTCCACGACCCAGGCAGCTAGAGACTCGTGGCTGGTCTCCTTGGAAAGGGGAGAGCCAGACCTTTCCAACCTGATATGGCATGCGAACCTCAAAAACTACTCAAGTACTGAGTAACTGAGTAACGTCTGATTTATTTTTTCAAAATGCATCCAATCAGACAGACAATACAAAATAATCATGTTTAAATTAAAATAATACAGATAAATTCAAATACTTAAAAAATAAAATAAATAAAATAATAAAAAATAAATAAGCACAAGTAACACAAATTTCCAAACCTTTATACTTTTTTACGGTTCAATCCATATCTCGGTTTCTGTTTGGTCCCTGAATGAATTGATAATTAAAATTAATTTGAAAAATTACATTTCAGATTAATATATTTGTTTTCCTTAAAATTTCCATTAGCAGTAACTTAAACACTTTGCAGTTTGAATGATGTCCAGCATAAACAAAATGACGGTTGTTTAGACAGAAGACACCGCATACTGTAGTTGCTGTTTCGCACTTTTATTAAAGTAATCATGTTTTCAGTATGAGGCCGGCGGTGTTCCTCCTCCTCACTGTGTCTGCAGTGCCGATGTTTGATTGCGACATTTGTGTTTTTCTATAAATGTTAAGCTGACCCGTCCCGCCGCTGAGATTGAGTGTGGTCACGTGACTGCACAACTACCTCTGATTGGTGGAACTCACGGTCACGTGGTAGAGCCTTTAGCGGAAGTCTCACTCTGTCACAATGACGCGTTAAATATAAAAGTAACGAGCTCATTGTTGCCTAATGTAGCGGAGTAAGAGTACAGCTTCTTCTTCACAAATCTCCTCAAGTAAAAGTAAAAAGTACAGTGATTTAAAACTACTCCTTGAAGTATTATTTTTTCAAAAACTTACTCAAGTACATGTAACGGAGTAAATGTAACGCGTTACTACCCACCTCTGCACGCACGCCAACACATACACTCAGAGACACACACACTCACAAACGCACGCGTGCTAGCCAACACACGCGCATGCGCAGTGATGCAGAAACCCACCCAGACACGCACTCACAGACGCACGAACTCACGCAGACACGCACGCAGTCACACAGAGGCACACACACAAGCACTCACATAAGCACACACACACACTTGTTTTTGCTACATGGCAGGGACTCATGACTAGGAGGTTTCATGTGAGGACAGCAATTTCTAAATACAATAAAGCTATAATTTTAAGTCAGAAGTGTCAGGAGGAATTTTTGATCCAAAAAAATCATATTTATTATCAAAAAATCTTAAGTTTAAAAAGCTTCATTTTTTTCAGGTTTTTCTATTCTGGTGGGCACGTCGCTATTATGTCTTACCACAAACCACCATCGGGTGTCATTACTATGAATTATCTATTTATTTTATTAGAATTATAAGCCATTATAAGATTAACAACAAAGTTTAAGACTGGACAATCATTAAAGAGTTGTTTAAAAGGGATAAATTCTGTTTGTATTTATATTTTTTCTGAATAGACCATTTCTGGGGATGTAAACAGTGAAAACGAGCCTTACCTCACTTCCTGTTTAACACATCTTATTCTCTTTAGTTTTGAGAATCTGAAAAGGTCCAAATAACAACTAAGACAAGTTATGTTGTATGACAAGCAAGAAATGTTCATGGAGCATTGACACCATGGGTATCGTGGTCTAAATAATAATGATCTGTGCGTACTGGAATCCACTGTGAATTAAAACACCACATACCTGCCATTCAAACTTCTATATATTTCTATAAATATAAGGCTTGTAACAGTACACAAAACTCTGGAGTAGAGGAATAGATCTAATGCATCACTTTTTTATTCAATATTCGATATTACTTGCACAATATGCAACAGGCTGCATATAAATAAAAATGTGCAATTTCAGCTTTGTGAATCCAAAAACTCAACACAAAAAACTGACTTCTTAATTCTCTTAAACACTTATTTAACTTGTCAGTGTGTTCACTTGAAAGCACTATTAAAGTACTGAAATTTGTTTTGTAAGCAAATATATATTGAACATGTTGCCTTCAACAAACAGGAAAAAACATCTAGGTAAAGGCCCTTCCACCTTTGCGTTTACATTTTTTGCTTGAAGAAAACCAATATGAACTTCTTGTCCTCAAAAACATAGTGGGGAAGACATCTAGATAAAGGCCCTTTCACCTTTTGCGTTACATTTTTCGCTTTAAGGAATCAATACGATTCTTAACATAAAATTTCACCCCCGCCCAAGTTCTCCCTTGAAGTGCTTCTGGGGAGCTTTCAATGCACTCCATACACTGAGCTTTCCCAGGAACCTTTCCTGACCTGATGCAGTCCATCAGAGTCTTCTCCACAGCCTCAATCTCCTCTGTAGACCACTTTCTCCGTGAGTTTTGTAAAGATCCTGAATAAAATAAGAGTAATTAGTAATCGTGATCTACTCAACAAAACATCTCAATACATTTTTGCTAAAATTCATTTGGAATTGTGTTATCATCAAAATGTTTTTTTGTGCAGATTCCTATTGAAATGACTGAACTTTCACAGAAAAATGGAAAGTGTGACCTATTTCATAGGAAACAGAAAAACAGCTTACTCTTTGTTGTGCGTGGTTCCTGCAACTCCTTGTCATTCAACTGCAGTTTTTTATCATTCTTGCCTGTTATAAACAAATGAGCACAAATGAGAAGACTTTCAATACATGCCATATTCAGTAAAAGCATAGAATACTGACAAAATGGTTACCAGTAATTGTGTCACATGTATTTATCAAAGATTAACAGGTGAAACAACAACAAAAACATCTTTTCACTTCCTTCTCTTCTCAGGATATAAAAATATAATATAGCATGTATAGGATATAAAAGTAATAAAAGGCATGCAAATCATAAAAGCACTGCATGGAATACACTCTCTTTACAAGTACAACAATATCAGAATATAATCTAAAATATCATTTATATTGTATTACCTTTTGGAGGTTGTTGATTTTTGTGTTGTCCAACTCCAGCAGTGGACTTCTTTGATTTGTCTGGACACATAAAAGATTCTTCAATAACAACTCCTAAATATCCGCAAGCACACTCATTTTTTTTCTTCCAGTAATATTTAGCCTTTTCTAGCTTTCCCATCATTCCCTTTCAGACAGTTGTGAATTAAATTATATTATTAATAGTGAGTGTTCTCCAATAATGGAAGGAGGAGAATAGTGAACAACACATGCGTGTGCATTTCCCAAGTGCGTTCCTTCTTGTATAACACTGCACAATACTACAATAAACAGCTCTTTTGTTTTTACCGTCACTAGTCATTATTGCCTGCTAAGCAAAGAAGACAGACTACATACCTGCTGAATTTGAAGGTGAATCTGAAGCATCGTTTTCAGTCATTTCTTTCTCAGAGTCTGGTCCATCACTGTCCATCAGTACTCTCTCTAGAAAAGACAGACATCACACAAACTAAATAATTAGGAAGCAAACTAAATGGCTACAGCTACATTCAATAAATGCCTCTGCCTCTGGCTTCACGCTTGTCAGACTCGGTCTCTATCTTCAAGAAACACCTAAAAACTCATCTTTTCCGGCTACATCTAACTCACTAACTCACTTCTTTTCTAACCTACTCACTCTATCAAAAAAAAAAAAAAAATTATATATACTTTTTGTAACTTCTCTCTCTGTGTAACTTGGTAACATTGTTGTAGCACTTGTTCACCTATTGTTGTATCGGCTATTTACCGCTTCATTGTCTCCTCGACTATTGTAAGTCGCTTTGGATAAAAGTGTCTGCTAAATGACTAAATGTAAATGTAAATGTCTATGACCAACAGTGGTGTTCCTGCTGATTGTAACATTGTATTTGAAATTTTTCAATCAGCTTTATTTTTAAGAAATAAATAAATAAAAAAACTATGGAAGAAAATGTGTTTACTCAGGCTTGCTTTACCTTGTGGATCAATCTGGATCTCATCGAGATTCCTTCCTTTGAATTTAGATAGCTGTCCTCGTTCCATGGCCATAAGAATTTTACTTATCTTGGCCAGCTGTAAAGTACCTTCAGGTAGCCGATAGTACTGTCGATGGACCCTGATGTCGTGTCCTAGAAAGTCAGCAAGGTCATCCATTTCATTGTCTTTTAAGTTAAGGACCTTGGACATGGTGGCCATGTGCTTCCTCAGTCTCGTGGAGGATAACGCCGCTGGGTGTTCTGCTCCACAGCTTCGAGCGATATGACGAATAACATCTGATCCTCTAAAGTGACTGAGTGCTTGTGGTCTTCCAAACATGAACATGTTCTCATCGAGCACATCGCAGTTACGGCGAGTCTTGACAAGCAACTCCATCGATGTCACCATCTCTGGTGTGAGAAGAATGGGGACCTTTCGTCCACGTTTGCCTCTTATTTCAATCCTCTGGAAATACTTACAAAGTGACTTCTCGAGGTCTGATAAAGCAAGCTCTACGTCTGGATGAGTCGAGGAGGTGTCCCTCAATATAAAAGAATTAAGGGACATCTTGGATACCTCTCCTTCCCTTCTACGATTAAAAAGCATCACCTGACAGAGTGTCACCTTCGCAAGTTCTGCCCAGTGCTTGACACTTGGTTCTTCTTCAAGTTTTGTCTGATACTCCTTACTCTGGCTGTCGAGATACTGGTGCATTTTCTTCACATCTTCAGCAAAGGGAAGAAGTTGTGGAGAGTTCCATCTTGCTTCACTCAAATTTCGGAGGGCCTGGGACGACACGCACTCACTCCATTTAGTATCGCAGATTTGTTTAAAGGCCTGCACATTGCTAAGTGTATTCTTATCACTGGACATCATTGCCTCATATTCAATAATGTTAGCCAACTTCTTGAGGTTGTGCCCTAACTTCAGGGCTAAAGATGTGCTTGTTTCCTCATTCAAGCCAGCCACACTGTGAACCCCTTTGATGACATGATGAAAATTAGCCGGGATGAAGAAATCTGACACCTCCTTCAACTTGCCGTTCTTCCTTCCTTGGAGGACTAGGCGCCCCGTCTCACGCATCTTTTGTCGGATATATTCATGTTTTGTGATATCATGGCCATGCTTATTAAAGAGATGCTGCCCTAATTTTAATATGATTTTCTCTTTGCGGACCACATTCGTTATCTCATCCTCGTTTATTTCAAGCAACATTTTCCAAAATTTTTCATTTATGCTGTCTGGAACTGGTTCAGCATACGCGCAAAGAGACTGAACTCGAGTTTTTCCTGGCTTCATTCCTTTGATTTGCCGGTTTAGGTGGCATCTCTGCATGTGCCTCCATAATGATTTCCTCTTCAGGTATGCCGCACAGTTTACGCAGTGCAAGTAATCGCTTGCTCTTACAGGAGCAATTGTTTGCTGTCGGGGTATCACCACTCCTGTTCCTCCTTTAAGCACTTGAAAATTATGACAACGGTTCCCTTTATTTCTCAAAAAACTCAGCTGCAGTCTTCTCTCTTTAGAGCCTTTCGGAAATGCGACCGCTCTTGCCACCTCTGGCATATCTTTGTGCTTGGATTCCAAATGACGTGCCATTTTAGTGAATGGTTGGGAGCAGAATAAGCAATAGTGCTTTTTATTGTACAGTCTGCCTCCATCTGCTTTCTTCTTCAACATCATGACGGTCACCTCAGAACGATCAGGTGAAGACGATTCATCAGTGTCATATTCATCAGATGAAGAGGATTCTTTGGTGCCACTGTTGGCCGAGGAACTAGAACGTGTCACACGCCTTCTTTTACATGGTTGAGATCTTGGTGTTTTTGACTTAACCTTTCCTTTCTTATGTTGTTTGACATTTTTTGCTAAACCCTCTTCGTCTGATGAACTGTTACTGTCTGATTCTTCCTCAGTCACCGGTATATACTCATCCTCGCTGAGCTCTGAACTTGACAGAGGTTCTTCTGCTGCATATCCAAGCATTTTTTTGTTAAGCTGTGAATAAAAGTCTTGATCAGAAATGCCGAGGCCAACAACACATTAAAACTATGAAGGCCTGTCCAAAGTGAAATATTCAGTGTGCAGGGTTTAATGTCCAGTCTGTACTAGCAAGAGCAGTAGTAGTGACATGATTGCTGCATGAATATAGCAAAAACATTGTCATTGCAAAATGCAGAACTACCAACCTGTACACCTTCTGACTTCAAAGTACAATGGTAAAATTTGTCACTTTGAACTACAGAACAAATTGAGGACGACTATGTGATTATGTACATGCAGTGTGTCTAACTGCAAGAGCTGGGGTCTCACCTACTAAACAGCAGAAGAGACTAACTAATCATTATGCTCTGAATGTCAATTAAAAAATTAATCAGCTAATTTTTGATATTTAATTAAATAATTTGATACTCAAAAATTTTGCCCAAGGTTGGCTCCTCTGAAAATGGATTGCGGTGCAACAATCACTTTAATCTCAGTTGTTTTTTAAATATTGGAATTAAATAAAACATTTTGTGATTTGTCATATGTGCAGGAAAAAGGGACACTTTTCATATAAATATGTTAAGAAATTCAAATAAACTTACATTTACACTGTCAGTTATTCTGAGCTCGGGTACACCCGTGTACATGTCTGGAGTAGGGTCAAGGATCACGGTACCATCACTATCATCAGAGCTCTGATGTACTTTCTGAAAAATGATCAGAAAAATACTAAAATTCACATTTTTAATTGCAATTCATTTTAGCTTAGGAAGCTGTTTTAGCTTTGCTTAAAACGGGACTGTCTGACATGGTTCATACAATGTTACCCAAAAGTTTTCTGCTTTCACCTTGTACGACACAGGTCGCGACAAAATTCTTAAAAACAGACATGTTAACAGAACTCCTCAAGAATTTTATTTTAATCAGAACAAGTAAAAGAGTAAAAATAACCAGGCAGCCTATTAAAGCTTTATTTTGGGATCCCGTTGCTCACCATCTAGGGTGCCTACCATGTCTAGATCTAACACAGGCCCTCCACCGTAAGCTAACTGCTGACTAGAGAGACCTGCTTACTGAAAACAAGAAGTAACTCAAAAATCACGTTTTAACAAATATAAGACTGACCTAGCAAATGATGCCATACAAAAGACTTAATACAACTAACCTTTGTTTTCATGCTCTGACGTAAATGTAAAGTCTTTTCCCCTTCATCATTTAAAGTTTTTGTGTGCGACTTCATGCATCGTTCTTCACAAGCATTGTGATGCGCTCTAAGTTTCTGCAGGCGACTCAAGTGATGGCTCTGAACCTACAAGACAACAAAACTAAGTTTAAAAGTTTTTTGGAAGCTTTATTTTTGCCATTTATGCTGCCTTCAGAACTGAACCTTTAAATAAGGACTTATTGTTGACACCAGATACAGAGGTGAGCCACAGGAGATTCCCTATATTCCACCAAACAACTCGTTAAGAGTCAAATTAGTAATGTCAACTGTGTTTGACTGGCAGGGTTCTGGTGGTTGACTGACACAAACTTGTGCATGCTTGCTGGTACAGACTGGCTTTTTTAAAGGTTTAGGAGAGTTTAGGTGTTGAAAACCCAGAACTGTTAATCACTAGTGGCTGCCTACCTTCCTCTTCTTTTCAGGACCATCTGTCGCATCATCCACTGTAATGGAATTCACAGAAGACAAAAATGTTGTTTAGGTTCACAAAGAACAATGCCAACTTGAGGCTGTTCAAACTTTAGTAAAATATTTTTCCCTTTTGTTTCCTCCTCAGTATGGAATAACAAATCCAAAAGACTAAGCAATAGACTTTACACATTCTTACAGTTAATTAATAATATGTGCAGATTTTCATTCTCAGGTGAACTAACCCTTTGAGACTTCCTTTTAAACGGACCAGTTATTAATTACAAAATGATTTAGCTATAAACAAAAGATGTCAAATAGAAAGTGCATGTCATGCACATCCATGAAGCTGGCACGGAGGAGGGCTATGTTGGGTGTTTCTTTTATTCCAAGGTTGTGTTCTTACAAACCTGGGTTACTCTGGCTCATAACGCTAATTCTATAACTAATTCTAAGCTTGAAGAATTATTTGTAGTAAAATTTGACACACTACAATTCATGAACTCACCTTTGCATTCATAGATACATGAGCTTTCATCCATAGATGATATGACACTAGTTTCACATTCCTGCAAGCACAAGTGTGACAGTCAGTCAAACATCACGATCTAACATCACATTACTCTGTATTTTAAGCTGCAACAGTATAATTCGTCAATATATCAAAGTATTTAAAATTGAGAAATAAGATATTTTCATAATTTGACAGAAAATTGTATTTTCTAGTCTAGAAAACTGCATTACAGAAGTTGACAAATCTCTTGTATATTTTAAACATCATATTAATGCTTTTTTTGTGGAAAAAAGTGATGAATCCAGCCTGGATCATCATCAGACCCCCCCCCCCCCCACATGGCTCAGCTGCAGCTCCTGATTGTGTTACATTAATGTTAGCCAACATCAACTAAACAGATTGCTAAAGATCATATTTGATGGTGAAAGAATGTCCTTCAGAAATAGCATTGAGAAAACATTTTAAAGTAAATGTATATTATACGTGGACTAACACTAAAGCACACGTTAACCATGCGATTCTAAGTGTGGCCTTAAAACATGATCTTAAGACTTATAAGAATATACAGCACTAATTAATATATTATTGTTAAAACAGTATTGTCATTTTGGTACATTAATGATTAATCTACACTTTCTGCAAAGCTGCACTTAGTTTATGCTGATTGGGGAAAATGCTAAAGTATAGAGATAAAGTGATGTAACTAAAAGTCTAAACAATAAGTAAGTTCCACAAACATCACACAATATGAGATTGAGCATCATGCATAAACTCACGTTCGCGTCATCCATGGGGAGGGGGATAGTCGCGGTGGGGACTTTACATCTCCGCTACTGTGTGACGCGACGCTCATTACAACTAATAGCCTAAAACTAATAATAATACTAATAATACTACTAATAATAATACTAATAATAATACTAATAATACTACTACTAATAATAATACTAATAATAATACTAATAATAATAATACTAATAATAATACTAATAATAATAATAATACTAATAATAATACTAATAATAATACTAATAATAATACTAATAATAATACTAATAATAATAATGATAATAATAATACTAATAATAATACTAATAATAATACTAATAATAATACTAATAATAATACTAATAATAATACTAATAATAATACTACTACTACTACTAATAATAATAATAATAATAATAATAATAATAATAATAATAATAATACTAATAATAATACTAATAATAATACTACTACTACTAATAATAATACTAATAATAATACTACTACTACTACTAATAATAATAATAATAATAATAATAATAATAATAATAATAATAATAATAATAATAATAATAATAATACTACTAATAATACTAATACTAATAATAATACTACTACTAATACTAATAATAATACTAATAATAATACTGATAATAATAATAATAATGCGCGGGAGAGTTATTTTCTACCAGACTTTCCTTTTTGTTTTCTGACATTTCTGTTTTCTTTACAAATCGGTGAATTAGCAAATTTGCTCTCACAAAATAAATGCAATTTCTGCTCAAAGTGAGATTTAATCA
Source organism: Triplophysa yarkandensis (assembly GCA_033220385.1). Lineage (NCBI taxonomy): Eukaryota > Metazoa > Chordata > Actinopteri > Cypriniformes > Nemacheilidae > Triplophysa > Triplophysa yarkandensis. Next base: position 5,910,930 of record CM065677.1, on the reverse strand, counting down.
GAAAGAAATGATAGAACGTTGATATAAAAATACATTTATAGTCTATTCAGTTAAAAACAACATATGAATGAATGGATCCAATTGAGAACTCTGTTATGATGAGGCCTAGTTCTCAGAAGTGACTTCAGAAGAGTTCTAGACTACGGTGTCATAGATCCATGAACCTGATGTTCCTGCTTGTTTCAAACTCTTTCAACACACCACTAGAAGCTCCTCGAGTTGTATCTAACACTAAATTACTTTCTTATCAGATAATAAAAATCATATCAAAAGGATTGTTAGAAGGGACTGGACTTACAGGTGTACAACAGAAAGTGGGTCAGAACTGTTGTTCTTGTTGATGTCCTTAGAAATTGTCTATATTACACTTTTTACGATCGCTAGGACACATTTCTCAATACTTAGGTCACTTTTTCAAAACTCTTCACACAGCGAGTCTATGTGGGCATTCATTTTTATCATATTTTGTGCTATACATATCATTTGTGTCATATAGAAGCCCATTTGCACGTTTACATAATGTTTTCAAAACCTAGCACAGTCCAAAACTGAATAAGACAGAACCGTGCAACAACCGAGCACTCTCTCTCTCTTTTTCATCTCTTCCTCTCCTTGCTTGTAATGTTGACGTTGATTGAAACCATGTATTCCCAGCACTTCTCTGAAGGTGAATCGCTTGTTTTCCTCATTTGTAAGTTGAATCAGATGAAAGCATCTGCTAAATCAATAAATGTAAATAAAAATACATTCACTGAGATAGCAGTTGGGAGGGTAGAGGAGAATGGAAAAAGAAGATCGTCTTTGCAAACAACATCAGATGATTGTCAATTCAGTTTATAAAAAATGATTTAATAAATGGTAAAACTATAATCCGTTAAATGAAGGTGCCGTTTTTCCGCACTGGGAAACCCTTCTGGCTTGGCCACTGGTTTAGATCCTCCCAAAATGATTTGAAACTACATACAATAAAGCTTAACTTAGAAATAAAACAGAGGCAAGAGCTTGTGTATGATTACGTTTGTATATGTATTGTACTTTCATGCATACATTAGACCACACTGATTATGAAATATTGTTCATCTTGATTTGGCCCTGTGGTCACTCAGCATTAGGAATCACAGAAATCATTGTGCAGCTAGATTCAGAGCAGACGCCCGTCATGTCCCTGGTATCTGCAGAGAGAGCTTCTGATGCTGTCTCTCTGAACTGTTCTGCTAACAGGACTATAAGTGTTAAAGCTTCGCTCCTGTCATGACCAGGCCTCCACCACGGCCTATGGCTGCTGCTTGTGTGACTGTGAACTGGAGGGCAAACGCTTTTACATGAGACATGTAGTGTATATGTACAATCAGCTCTCTCTATAAGGTCACGCTAAAGCAGTATCGCTCACTTTCTGTTATCTGGTGGCATCACATCTAGTCTATGGAATATTGGAAGACACTGGTATAATGTGCAGCTCTGTTAGCTTGCATTTACACAATTATAAAGTTCTGAAACATTTACATTAATATAGTGTGTTAGCAGTTCACTTTTAATGCTCTGAGAGAGCACCAAGCTTTGTAGAATGTCTGTAGTTATCTTATACAACACCATTTATACAAGGAATTAAAAACAGGTTCACTACCCAACTGTGTTTAGTGAAATATCAAAAACATAATCCAGAAGAGTTTAAATAACAGCAGTTGCCAATTTCAGGAACAGAGATTGTATATTATCAGGGACTGATTATTTTTAACATATATTTTGTTTTTCAAGTTTGTTAGCAATCGGTTGAAAGTAAATTGTTTAATGTATGCCATAAGGGTATCCCAGAGGGGAAAAACTGTATTATCATTTACTGATCATGATTTAATAATATTATAATTAAATAATAATAATAATAATAATATATTAGAATAGTAATAATAATAATAGTAATATATTACCATTAAGAATCAGATTAAAGTATTTTTTAACCTAAATGGAGAATTAATTGATGTAGATTCCCCTGCCGAACAACAGTCCATGCATAAGAGACCTGGAGTTGGCCGACCTCTTTTTGATTTCTTTCCTATTGTCATCAATAATCATTATTTGAACATAGATAGATACACAATAAATACATAAAGGGCATCTCTGTTATCTGATCTATTATATTCTAATCATTTGATGCCTTCTGATGTAATACAACAAAGAATTTTCTTAGTCAAAATTAATTTTCTGTTTGTGGCTCAGTGTATCCAGAATTTACATTTACATTTTCATTCATTTTCATCCAGGTGCATCAACAGTAAATTTACTTATTTCTGTTCATTTTATAAAGTAATATAAAATTATAAGTAAATAGTATAATTATATATTGAATACATATATAATTACATTTTAGTTTTATGATATAGTTTTATGATTTAGTTACCGATAGTTGGCGCTAGAGAGTGAGGAAAAAGTGACGCACTTTTCCAGAACAATGTCACTCGTGGGGAATGCAATACTCAGTGTGACCACCAGGGTCGCATAGACACACAGTCACACAGAGAGTTGTCTTGAAAACCGTCCCTACAAGGACTTTGAAAAAAAACACATGGGGCGTGTCCAAACACTGTTTAGGAGGGGCCTGTGGGGCTTTGCCCGTGAGGACCTCATTTTAGGTCCCCACGGTGACACCCGTCCCCAAGTGTCTGTGTGTATTCAGATTGAAGTCCTCACCAGTATAGAAAAACAAGAACACACACACACACACACACACACACACACACACACACACACACACACACACACACACACACACACACACACACACACACACACACACACACACACACACACACACACACACACAGTTTTTTGGTGGTATATAAAGACTAAGATCTCCAAGCCAGCCTGATGGTGGTTTAATGGGACCTACTCTTCCCAGTGCCCTACAGGGACAATAACACTATCAAAAAATATTTCGACGAGCTGGTGACAAGTCTGGCTTTAAATTTAATATACAAACAACAGAACAGATATTACAGTATATGATATGTTGATGGTACACAAGATCATTCCCGCCCTCTCTTAAAAGTTCTCGCCCTTGAAAAATTTGGGGTTTGGAAAGTCCTGCCTTATTTATGATGACATCAATATTTTGAAGGCTTAAGGGGACAAATTCAATTTACTGGCACTTTACCATACACAACAAACAAATGTGACAACACTGTAAAGAACCATTTGGTTAAAGAGAACTGGATCATACAAAACAATACACAATGACATTTCCTACTGCATTAAAAGGACAAATGTGTTTTAATTGCACAATACCATACACAACACACATGCATGACAACATTGTGTATTGTCAAGACTAAGGTAAATAAAGAGAACTGGATAGAAAAATATATTTTTTTCTCAATGTCTTATTTTGATACAAAAGATGCAAGCATGAAGGTCCAATAACAAAGAAAAAAATACATAACTATTTTGTAGATGTTAACTTGTAAACATATCAAAAAACACATTGAATCTCCACCAAATAGCCCACTGAAACAAGGAATACTGAGATGACAGGGCAATAAAACATAAGACGCCCCAACTAAACTTAAATTCAGCGTCGTTTAAATTAACCTAAACCCTGATAGTTCACCCAAAAATGGAAATTCTGTTGTAATTTCCCTGTATGACTTTCTTTGGCAGAACACGAAGGAAGGAATTCTGAAGAATGCCAGTGAGCAAATAATGGCATGTAGGCATTTTCTATAGCATGAACAAAACCCAATGCAAGGACGCGGCCATTGTTTGCCAAACAACATTCAACCAACATGTTTAAAATATCTTTTGTCTTTTGCAGAAGAAAGTCATACAAGGTTAAAATGAAAGTATTACAATAAAATTTGAATTTTTAAGTAATAGAAAGCAAACAACTTGAGTACATGAGTACAGAAAATAATAAATCTTATACTTCTCATCTGAAAAGGATGAATCACATATTTTTGGCTTTTTTCCAAACTAATTCCACGATTCACATCACTCAATGGCTGGATGTCTAAGTAGTGCCCACAGAATAATATAGGTTATATTGATAACTGGACAAGTTTTTAGGGCAGACCTAACCTGTTGAAACGAGATGGTCTCCATCCCTCCTGGGGCGGAGCCGCTCTTCTGTCTAGAAATATGGAACATAGTCTGAGAGTTTATCCTTGACTAACTGGAGCCCAGGTCAAGAAGCAGACAAACTGGCTTAACCCACTGTCTGCTAGCTGTCTCACATCACAGAGCTCAGTTAATTCTCAGCACATAGAAATTCTTTCTCCTAGATATCACTCCATCAAGACTGTGTCCGTTCCCCGAACTAGAAAATACAAAAACGTACAAACGTGTATGTGTTTAAAAGTAAAATTAAAAACCTAATTGAGGTTCAACAAATAAAAAACAGCTACACTTCTGATAAACAAATGATAAAGCTTGGTTGATTGAATATCAGATCCCTTTCTAAGAAATCACTTTTTGTAAATAATATGATCACTGATCATAATTTAGATGTTCTTTGTTTGACAGAGACCTGGATAAAACATGATGATTACATTATTTCAAATGAGTCCACCCCACAAGATTACTGTTATGAACATGAGCCCGTCCAAAGGGTAAAGGGGGTGGGGTGTTGCTTCAATATATAACAATATTTTTAAAACGTCTCAGAGTTCAGGTTTCAAGTATTACTCGTTTGAAGTAATGGTGCTTCATATAACACTACCCAGAGTAACAAATGTGAATGATAAATCTCTTTTGATGTTTGCACTGGCTACTGTATACAGGCCACCAGGGCACCATACAGACTTTATTAAAGAGTTTGGGGATTTTATATCTGAGTTAGTTCTGGTTACAGACAAAGTTTTAATAGTTGGCGATTTTAATATCCATGTTGATAATGAAAATGATGCATTAGGATCAGCCTTTATAGATATTCTGAACTCTATTGGGGTTAGACAACATGTTTCAGGACCCACCCACTGCCGAAATCCTACCTTAGATTTAATATCGTCACATGGAATTGATCTCGATGATGTTGAAGTTTTGCAGCAAAGTGATGATATCTCAGATCACTGTTTAGTGCTGTGCAAACTTAATATTGCCAGAGTTGTAATTCCAATTTCTTGTTACAAATATTGTCGAACCATCACATCTACCTCAAAAGACGATTTTGTAAGTAATCTTCCTGATGTATCCGCAGCTTGCGTAGTGATAATGTAATCAAAACGACAGACTTGCTCTTTTCAAGCATTTTAAATTCTGTTGCCCCCTTAAGCTTAAGGAAGGTCCAGGAAAAAAGTTTGACTCCTTGGTATAATGAGCATACTTGCAGTCTAAAGAGAGCAGCCCGAAAAATGGAACGCAGTTAGAGGAAAACTAAACTAGAGGTATTTCATATTGCTTGGCGGGAAAGTAACCTATCCTACAGAAAGGTGTAACCCACATTAAAATATACCATAAAAAAGAATAAATAGTTTAAAATATGTATAAATAGATTAAGTAATTAATTTAATGTTTAAGATTAAAAGTATGCCGACAGAACATTCATGTAGCTGCCCCTTTAAGGGACTGATGACGCTGACGCAGCACTTTAGTTACGTTGCAGCAGAGGGAAAATCGGAGCGGAACGAACGGCGTTCAATAAGCAGAGAAAGAGTGGAAAAGTTGATTTTGCAGTTAAAAACATAACACACCTGTTCAAGTGCTGACAGGGGTTTAATAAGAACTAAACAACGCCAGTTTTGGTCAGGTTTTTTTGCTTGGTTTAAAGCTCGGTCAAAGCGAGGATCGGCCCATGCAAAGACGAGATTCAAGATGGCGAGCCAGACCCAGACTTTCAGCTCATCTTCTCCATGGCATCAGTTAGGAAATCTCTTGCCTATGGTGACTCCCTGCCGGAGTGGTAGGAGGAACAGAAATTGATTCTAAACTGAACTGGAAACTAATTGAAATATCCCCTTTGAACTGAATCGAACTGAAACTGTTCATTGAACTAAATAATTGAACTCAGATTTGGATTCATTGGACATTTTGAACTTGAGTTAAGACATTATGCTTTATTTTCATATCGAGTTCATATGTTTGAATGTCATTTGGAATGTTTGTGGTCCACATTGATTGATGTGTAAATTTAAGGTATTCTCTTACCTGTTAAAGAGAGGGACAAGAGTTAACTCAGGAATAAAAATAGGAATTCAAAAATAGGTGCAACCTCGGAAAAAACTGGTTAAACTTAAATTATCCTGATTAAAATAACTTAGCTGAACTAAAGAACAAAAAGAAAGTGAAATACCGTTTCATTTATTATATTTGTTTCAATATTTAGATTCAGAAGGTTTGTTTTCTGTTTTGTTTTGTGTATTGTATATTCTATGTTATTTTTCATTCAGTAAATTGCCGGCCTTTTGTATTTAAAGAAACGGTCTCTGGTGTAATTGTTTGCTCCCCACTCCTTAGAGCCTAGAACTGGTCCAGTGGCGCAGTAAGTGGTGTTACACCGGTGCTACAAATTTTGGCGAGCCAGCCAGGAGTGGCTTAAAGCATTTAAAATTAGAAACCAGAGACTGTATAGTACCGTTATCAGCAATTTATTATGGATGTTATTCAAACGCGTAGTGTGAAAATCCCTAACTCAGTCATAGTTAGTGGTATAACCGATACAGAAACCGATGAGGAACTATATGATTTCCTGAAACAATATGGCCCCGTTCAAAGGGAAATACCAGTAGACTCAACTGAGCCAGCGTCAGACAAACAGGTTATAGTGGAGTATGTGTATGGTACAGCTATGCAGTCTCTCTTACATTCCTTGCCACGCAGACTAAACAGTAGGACTCCGACTGATGTTATTTATCACATCAGAGCCTTATCCAGTGTTTACACATCCGCAGCTAGCAAAACAGCTTCACAGATTTACCTTTCAGAGCTAAAGGATATTGCAAAACTGACCGGCAAAGACTTTGCAGCAGTTCTCAGAGAAGAGCTCTCCGTCATCAGTGAGAGTGTCGATTTAGATCAATCAGAAACCCAAGATTTAGATAAGGAACAAAACTCACCTGATACCCCTGGGCAATATGACCCTGAAAATGCTGCACAGCAAAGCCCCCTGCCCAGTACAGTTCCGGAGCAGCATGTCCAACATCATCAGTTTCCACCATCATCTAAAGAAAGGACATAGCCTACTCTGAGACATTCTGATGTCAACCCACCTGACATACAAAAAGTAATAGTCGAACACATAGTGAGAAATGAAGATTCTGCTCTGCAAGTGCACACTTCTTTGAGACTCACACCCTTTTCTGGGCGTTCCCACGACCCAACAATGAAGTGGATTATGAGACATGGCGTTCCAATGTGGAACTTCTCCTTAAAGACAAAACACAGTCTGATCTTTACAAGTCACGAATGCTTCTTGAAAGTCTCTTATCACCTGCTATCGATATTGTGAAGCACTTGACACCCAAATCTCCCCTTAATGCGTATTTGGAAATCTTGGACTCTGCTTTCGGCACTGTCGAAGATGGAGATTAACTTTTCGCAAAGTATCTTAAGACGATGCAAGATAACGGTGAGAAACCCTCAGCTTATCTACGACGGCTTCAGGTGATGCTGAACACCACCCTCAGAAGGGGAGGTGTAACCACAAGTGACCTTGACCGGCATCTTCTCAGACAGTTCATCAGAGGCTGCCTGGACAACACTTTGATAGCTGAACTCCAGCTAGAGCAGAAGAAGCCGAACCCACCTACCTTTGCTGAACTTCTCCTGTTACTCCGCATAGCAGAAGATAAGCGTAATTCCAAAGCATCTCGTACGAAACAGCACCTCAATATTGCAAAGCCGAGAGTGTCTTCTTATTATCAAGGTATTTATGTGCAGAGTGAAGAAGACTGCAACCCATCTCAGGCAGCCCTTGATCACAAATCCGAAATCCAAGACCTAAGGAAACAAATAGCTGATTTACAGTCCCAGCTCACACGTATCACACAGAAAGACATTAGAAAGGCCAAATCAGCTGCTAGACCAGCCCCCCAAACAGCTATCACTCCAACATCTCAAAGGGTGCACCACAGCCAAGATGTTAACAACAACACAAGCAATAGGCCAAGACCCTGGTATTGCTTTAGATGTGGAGAGGACGGACATATTAAGCCTCAGTGTGAAAGTGAGCCGAACCCATCTCTAGTAGCTGAGAAGAGGAAGCAACTAAGATAAAAGCAGTTAACATGGGACATTGAAAATGGTGCTTCTAAACCTGATAATTTAAACTAGACTCAGTTTCGCTTGTGGGACAAACGGGAACTGTAACACAGATAAAGTGTCCCAAAAGAAAGCTGCACAGAGCCTGCGTGTATTCTCACACACAAAAACAGGCAGTTACTCTTCCAAAAAGGCTGATTGGAGCCAAGTGCACTGCACAAGTGACCATAGGTGACAAAAACTACAGATGTTTGTTGGATTCAGGCTCTCAAGTAACAACGATCCCCAATTCTTTCTATTTAGAGAACCTGTCCCACTTACCCATGAATTCCTTGAATGACCTGCTTGAAGTGGAAGGAGCCAACGGCCAAAGCGTCCCTTACCTTGTCTATGTTGAGACTACCATCAGATTCCCAAAGAGCTTGTTAGGAGTGGACATAGAGGTACCCTTACTGGTTTTGATTGTACCTGACATGTGCTCCACTTTGTCATCCGTGCTTATAGGCACAAATACATTGGATGTTCTTTATGAAAAGTATGCATATATCGCACCTCAGAACTATGAGTCTCTTCCTTATGGCTACAAAATTGTCTTAAAGACCCTTGAAATCAGGAAAAGACAGTCTGTTGATTCCAATCTAAGACAGGTGTGGCTTCATAGTAGAGACTTTGAGACTATTGCAGCTGGACAGACTAAGGTCTTTTAAGGATCCGTGCAAGCTTGATTTTAGTCGCACTGACAAAATAAAACACCCCATAACCCTCAGTGACAAGACAACATTCAAACATAGACCAAGACCTATACACCCCCAAGATATAGAGGCTGTGCGTAATCATCTTCAGCAACTCCTTGATGCAGAAGTCATCCGTGTATCAGAGTCGCATTTCTCCTTGCCGATTGTCGTCGTTAGGAAAAAGAATGGTGAAGTTAGACTCTGCATAGACTACAGGAAGTTGAACACGCAAACAGTAAAAGATTCTTATGCCTTACCTAATCCTGTGGAGTCATTCTCGGCGTTGACCGGATCCAGGTGGTTCTCAGTGCTTGTCCTTAAATCAGGCTTTTATCAGATAGAGATGGAGGAAGCAGACAAACACAAAACCGCATTCGTCTGCCCACTAGGATTCTTTGAGTTCAACAGGATGCCTCAGGGGGTAACTAATGCCCCTAGCACGTTCCAGAGGCTTATGGAGGGCTGTATGGGAGAATTGAACTTGAAGCAAGCCCTAGTTTTTCTTGATGACCTCATCGTCTTCTCCTCGACACTGGAGGAGCACGAGGAAAGGTAATTGCGTGTGCTCAACCAACCAATTGAAAGAGTTTGGCTTGAAGCTGTTGCCAGAGAAGTGTAAGTTCTTCCAAACTTCTGTAAAATACCTCGGCCTTATCGTCTCTTGAACGAGGTATCGAAACAAAATCCAGATAAAGTAGCAGCATTAAAAACCTGGCCAAAACCAAACAACCTGAAAGAGCTAAGAACCTTCCTGGGTTTCTGTGGTTAATACCGCCGATTCGTGAAAGACTACTCAAAAATTGTGAAGCCACTTAACGAGCTCACTGCTGGCTCTCTGCCGCTGAGAAAGCACACTAAACCCTCAGAGAACCCTGAAAAGTACCACAACCCAAAGGACCTCTTTGGTTATGGATGGACACCTGCTTGCCAAGCAGCATTCGACACCATAATCGAAAAACTGACAACAGCACCCATCCTCGGGTTTGCTGACCCCAAGCTCCCCTACACCTTACACAAAGATGCGCGTACCTCGGGACTCGGTGCTGCCCTTTACCAGGAGCAACATGGACAGAAGCGAGTTGTTGCTTATGCAAGTCGGGGTCTGTCGAAATGTGAGTCCAGGTATCCTGCACATAAATTAGAATTCCTTGCCCTTAAATGGGCAGTGACAGAAAAATTCCAAGATTACCTATACGGGAATACATTCCTTGCTGTCACCGATAGCAATCTATTAACATACATTCTCACTTCCGCTAAGCTTGATGCAACGAGCTATAGATGGTTAGCCTCTCTGTTGACATTTGATTTCCAGCTACAGTACAGAGCCAGTAAGCAAAATCAAGATGCGGATGGGCTGTCCGGGCGTCCCCATGGCAGATTACCTGAGGACACATCATCACGAAAAGAGTTTGAGAGGATACAACAATTCACAAAAAGACACTTTTCAGATGCTGATTATGCACACCTGGATGAAAACACCATCAAAGCTATCTGTGAGAAACACTTGGTTTGCAAAGAGATCAACAACCACTCTGAGGAAATATTACCCAGCACCACCTTAGTTTTGTCACTTGCCCATCATCCTAAGGCTCTCCCCCAAAGCTTTGAAGAAGAGGCTCAGCTTGGTGGCTTACCAGTCATTCCTTCATTATCACCAGCTGAATTAAGAGACAAGCAAAATGCTGATCCCTGCATCCGTGGAGTACTCAGGCAAGTGGAGTTAGGAGAGCGACCCCCACCATCCTTGAGGAAGGAACTTCCTGAGCTTGGTCTCTTATTAAGAGAGTGGAGCAAACTTACAGTCTTAAATGGTGTCTTGTATCGCAAGCGGCAAGAGGGTGCTCAGACTCACTACCAGCTTGTGCTCCCTTAAGTCCTTAGACCCTTAGTCCTCAAGAGCCTCCATGACGACATGGGCCACATGGGCACAGAGCGCACTCTAGATCTCGTCCGGAAGCGTTTCTACTGGCCCAAAATGTCAGGCGAGGTGGACACTAAGGTCAAGACCTGCAACCGCTGCATACGACGTAAGGCTATGCCAGAGAACGCTGCACCGCTCGTCAACATCGTCCCTACAAGACCACTTGAGCTTGTGTGCATGGATTTTCTCGGTGTGGAACCAGACTCTAGTAACACCAAAGACATCCTGGTCATTACTGACCATTTCACATAATATGCAGTGGCCGTCTCTACCCCGAATCAGAAAGTCAAGACTGTGGGCAAGAGCCTGTGGGACCACTTTTTCGTCCATTATGGCATCCCTGAAAAACTCCTGACTTTGAGCCCAGAACAATAAAAGAACTCTGTGAGCTCATTGGCACTAAAAAGATAAGGACCACCCCTTACCATCCAAGAGGGAACCCTGTAGAACGTTTCAACAGGACCCTGCTCAACATGCTGGGAACCCTCGAGAATCAGAAAAAGTGTCATTGGCGGGATTACGTTAAAACCATTAGTACACGCTTATAATTGTACTAAAAATGAGACTACTGGTTTTACCCCCTACGAGTTTAAGTTTGGGCGTCAGCCAAGATTGCCTGTGGATCTAGCCTTTGGCCTACCAGTCAATCACCAGCCAGGCTCACACTCACAATATGTTCGCAACCTGAAATCCCAACTCGAAGACAGTTACAAAATAGCATCTGAGAATGCCAAAAAGGCAGCCAATCACAACAAAGTGAGGTTTGACAAGCATGTTGTTGATTCCACCTTGAAGGAAGGCGACAGAGTCTTGTTTCGAAACGTCCGCCTGACAGGAAAACACAAGTTGGCAGACAGATGGGAGTCCGATGTGTATGTCGTCCGGAGACAGTCTGGAGACATTCCATTGTATGTCGTGAGGCCTGAGGCATGTGATGGCCCAAAACGAACTCTTCATCGTGACCTCCTACAACCATGTGGTTTCCTTCCTGTGAGCTCAATCGAAAGTAAAACTTATCCGTCAATGGCAGTTAGACGGCCAAGAACTCGCCAACATCCTAAAGATGAGAGTTCAGATGGAGCTAATGGGAATGAATTCCAATCTGACTCTGAAGAATATTATTATGATGGACACAGAAACTTAAGAGTGGAAATATTAGGTTTTGACCCGACCCCTGAACCCATAAAACACTTAGCAGAAGGGATTGAGCCAGGACCCTCCGAAGAGTTGCCTGCTGTTAAGCAAGGTCCTTCAGATTTAACTAAAGCGTTCCCTAAGGATGTTTTAGTAGAAACACATGACCCGAACTTACCTGACCCTAGAAACGATGCCTTACCTGATCCTGAAGAGAGCGACTCGAACGCTGGTCAGGAAACTGGAAATCTAGCTGAGGAAGACCTGGATATTGTCCATCCTTCTATTCAACCTGCTCAGGAGAGTGTTATGGAGTGTGTTATGGACCAAACTGACATCCAGACAGAAGGTGACTGTTCTAGAAGACCTATCAGAGAAAGAAAGCAACTAAAAGGTTGACTTACCCTGAGCAATCCACTGGTTACAATAGTTTAGTCTTTATTTCAAACCTTGAGTGATGTGTTTACAGATTCCCTTGAAGAGCCTAGCTTCCCTAAAACCCCTAGAGTTATGACTGTATAGATTGTAAATGCACAGGGACGTGCATTAGGTAAAGAGGGGAGGATGTAACCCACATTAAAATATGCCATACAAAAGAATAAATAGTTTAAAATATGTATAAATAGATTAAGTTAAGTAATTAATTTAATGTTTAAGATTAAAAGTATGCCGACAGAAAATTCATCTAGCTACCCCTTTAAGGGACTGATGATGCTGACGCAGGACTTCAGTTACGTTGCAGCAGAGGGAAAATCGGAGCGGAACGAACGGTGTTCAATAAGCAGAGAAAGAGTGGAAAAGTCAATTTTGCAGTTAAAAACATAACTTACCTGTTCAAGAACTGACAGGGATTTAATAAGAACTAAGCCACGCCAGTTTTGGTCAGGTTTTTTTGCTTGGTTTAAAGCTCGGTCAAAGTGAGGATCGGTCCATGCACAGACGAGATTCAAGATGGCGAGCCAGACCCAGACTTTCAGCTCATCTTCTCCATCGCACCAGTTAGGAAATCTCTTGCCTATGGTGACTCCCTGCCAGAGTGGTAGGAGTAACAGAAATTGATTTTAAACTGAACTGGAAACTGATTGAAATATCCCCTTTGAACTGAATCGAACTGAAACTGTTCATTGAACTAAATAATTGAACTCAGATTTGGATTCATTGGACATTTTGAACTTGAGTTAAGACATTATGCTTGGCGCAGTAAGTGGTGTTACATCGGTGCTACAAAGGCATTAAAAACTGCTAGATTCAATTACTTTTCTAATTTCTTAGTAGCAAACAAACATAACCCCAAGTATTTATTCAACACTGTGTCTAAACTAACGAAAAATACAGCCTCAACAAGTGCTGACATTTCACAGCACCATAGCAGTAATGACTTTATGATCTACTTCACCTCTAAAATTGACACTATTCGAGATAAAACCGTAACAATTCAGCCGTCAGCTACTTTATCGCATAACATTTTAAACCCCCAGAGGAAAAGTTCCATTCATTCTCTACTATACAAGAGGAAGAACTGTGTAAACTTGTAAAATTATCAAAAGCAACAACATATATGTTAGACCCTATTCCATCTAAGCTACTAAAAGAGGTGCTTCCAGAAGTCATAGATCCTCTTCTGACTATTATTAACTCCTCATTGTCGTTAGGATATGTCCCCAAATCTTTCAAACTGGCTATTATTAAGCCTCTCATTAAAAAACCACCACTTGACCCCAAAGACCTAGTAAATTATAGACCAATCTCAAATCTCCCATTCCTGTCCAAGATACTAGAAAAGGTAGTATCCTCACAATTATACTCATTTCTAGAGAAAAATGATATCTGTGAGAAATTCCAGTCAGGTTTTAGACCACATCATAGCACTGAGACTGCTCTCCTTAGAATTACAAATGACCTTCTCCTCTCGTCCGACCGTGGCTGTATTTCCTTATTAGTGTTACTGGATCTTAGCGCTGCCTTTGATACTATAGACCACAACTTTCTTCTACATAGACTTGAACACGTTGTGGGCATAAATGGAAGTGCATTAGCACGGTTTAAGTCATACTTAACTGACCGCTTTCAACTCGTAGCATTAAATGAAGAGCTATCATATCGATAACAAGTTCAGTATGGAGTACCTCAAGGCTCAGTTCTTGGCCCGCTACTCTTCACGCTATATCTGTTACCTTTGGGAGCTATCATCAGGCAGCATGGTGTCAGCTTCCATTGTTATGCTGATGATACTCAGCTCTATATTTCCTCACTACCCGTTGAAACACACAAATTCGAAAAACTTATGGAATGCATAGTCGATATAAAAAACTGGATGACGGGTAATTTTCTGCTGCTTAACTCTGGAAAACAGAGGTGTTAATTATAGTACCTAAAAACTCTGCCTGCAACAACCTAGAAAAATGTCTAAAATTGAATGGCTGCCCGGTAAGCTCTTCGTCATCGGTTAGGACCTTGGTTATGCTATTTGATAAAAATCTCTTCTTAGAAAGTCACGTATCGAGCATTTGTAAAACCGCATTTTTTCACCTCAAAAATATCTCTAAATTACAGCCTATGCTCTCAATATCAAATGCAGAAATGTTAATCCATGCATTTATGACCTCAAGGTTGGATTATTGCAATGCTTTATTAGGTGGTTGTTCTGCAAGCTTAATAAACAAATTACAGTTAATCCAAAATGCTGCAGCATGAGTTCGGAGAACCAGGAACCAGGAAGTATGACCACATTACTCCGGTCCTGTCAACATTGCACTGGCTCCCTATCAAACATCGTATAGATTTTAAAATCTTGCTTATTACTTACAAAGCCTTGAACGGTTTAGCACCTCAATATTTGAAAGAGCTCCTGTTACATTATAACCCTCTGCGTTCGCCACGTTCTCAAAACTCAGGCAATTTGATAATACCTAGGATTTCAAAATCAACTGCCGGCGGCAGATCCTTTTCCAACTTGGCGCCTAAATTATGGAATAACTTACCTAATATTGTTCGGGAGGCAGATACACCCTTGCAGTTGAAATCTAGATTAAAAACCCATCTCTTTAACCTGGCTTACCCATAAATACTAACATGCTTCTAATATTCAAATCCGTTAAAGGATTTTTAGGCTGCATTTATTTAAGAAATCCGGAACCGAGAACACTCTCCACAACACACAATATATCTGCTATAACTTTAGTCAAATGGCATCTACTCTAATATTTGTCTGTTTCTCCTTCTGAGCTCTTCGGAGCCACCGGATCCAGCCCGTATCAAGATCAGATGGCATTGCAGTCACCAGGATCCAGTGCGTATCCAGACCAGATTGTGGAGAAAAGACCCCCAGGGCCTGGAAGGACAGCGGAGACCAGGACGACTAGAACACCAGATGCAGATCCCTCGCAAGACCTTGCCTCAGATGACCATTAGGATGGGACCACACGAGACAGATGATTCTTCTCTGGACCAGATGGTGGGTCAGGAACTAGAAAAGCCCTCTACAGCCCTCGAACAAAGAGAAGTCCAGTACAAGAACACCACGGATACCAATCCCCTGCAAAGACCTCGTCTGCGACGATCATCAGGATACGACCACAGCACACAGATGTCTTCTTCATTCTGCTGCAGCCTGGACTTGAACTGCTGAATTCGTGTGGTCAGAGAAGAACTGGCCCCCCAACTGAGCCTAGTTTCTGTCACCGATGGAGTAATGGTTTCCTTGCCACTGTTGCCTCTGGCTTGCTTAGTTGGGGTCCCCTCATTTACAGCGATATCGTTGATTTGATTGAATTTGAATGCACAGACACTTTTTAAAGTAAACAAAGAAGACATCAACGAATTGAAATTGAATGCACATAATAATGTATTGCCTTTTAACATTAAGCATTATGACACACGGTTTACTAATTATTGTTGTTAATCTGCTTTGATGCAATGAATTTTGTCTAAAGAGCTATATAAATAAAGGTGACATTGACATTGACCAGATTTCCATGTGCAGGATTCCAATTTTGTCAGACTCTCACTGGACAATTAGGAATTACAAATACTATTACAAACAGTATATAAATGATTGAAAAGAAAAAAGATTGTTTGAAAGTGATATTTCCTACTGATACGCTGAGGCAATTTTACAATAAATGGCTTAAACATTTTATGGGGGTGAAACTGCTACAAAGTCCCCAAGACCTTATATGGTACTTTTGGTGAATGACACTTTTTAAGGGAAAAACAAGAACAACCTTTCTATATACATAATGTCTGCACTACCGACCCTAGTGGTATCTCCTTTAGCATTATAAACTTATTTTAGTAGTATTAACAGAAGCTTTAGACTGTGAAACATGTTGAGTAGGCATGTTCAAAGGGGTTCATTAAAAAAAAATCGAGTTAAGACGCATAACTCGGTACTTCTGTACTTCAAGTTCAAGTTCAAGTCTGCTTTATTGTCAATTCTTTCACATGTACAGTACATACATACAAAGAATCGATATTTCGTTACTCTCAGTCCCCCGGTGCTTACACGTAACACTAAGTAAATAGATAAAAGATTAAAAAAAACTATACCTCTATACAATTTTACAATTTTACAATTCTATGTAGATAATAAAAGTAAAAAAAAAATAAGTTTAATAAGAACAAAAAGACAAAGCAGCGCAAGGCACATGGCAGATAGAGTGCAAACCAGTGAACAAACAGTGCAAATAAAAAAAAGATTTTAGTGCAATAAATAGCTTATAGGTGACACAGTGACAAGTGAAAGAGCAGTTATTTGTAAGGCTGAATGATGAGGTAGTAGAATGAGTTCCATGGTGAATGAGGTAGTTTGCAGACAACTGCTGCACAAAGTGACTGGTGCATGGTGGGGGGTTCACAGTTCAGTGGTGCCTGGGGCAGAAGAGAGACGAGGGGGCAAGATCGGGAGCGAGTTCAGCTTCCTGACAGCCTTATGGATGAAGCTGTCCTTCAGTCTGCTGGTCCTGGCCTGGAGACTTCGCAGTCTCCTCCCTGATGGCATCAGACTGAAGAAGCTGTGTGATGGGTGAGTGGGATCACCTGCGATGCGGATGGCTTTCTTCTCGAGACGTGTACCATAAATGTCCTGGAGGGAGGGGAGAGAGACACCAATGATCTTCTCAGCTGCTCTCACTATGCGTTGCAGGGTCTTCCGGCAGGACGCGTTGCAGGCGCCATACCACACAGTGATGCAGCTGGTCAGAATGCTCTCGATGGTGCCTCTGTAGAAGGTGTACATGATGTGGGGTGGGGCTCTGGCTCTTCTCAGTTTGCGGAGGAATTAGAGACGCTGTTGTGATTTCTTGGCCAGCGCTGCGGTGTTGTCGGTCCAGGAGAGACAAAGGCTTCGTAAACGCCCTCAAATATTCAACCTCTATTTGTCAGCAGATCACAAGTTATCTATTGGCCATTCTCCCATAAAATGACAACCAAGTATGCTAAGAAAAGCACAAGCATCAGCGTGTGAGCTCGACTTTCAGAAACAATTGTAGAGCTGTATCTATCTTCTGTAGATCTGTAAAATACTTTTCAGAGTTATGAACGACACCATTCTAAACTACATGTACTCAAGATTAACATAATATTGACAGAAACCTCTTCTTGAAGACTTCTGACATCTAAAAAGTAGTATTCGCCAAAAATGCAATTTACATTGCACTCTATAATATTTGGTTAGCTTTGCATAATCTTGTGATTATGACTGATGCAGAAGACAAGGAATTCATATAGGTTGAATTATTTAATAGTGGAGTTTAATGTTTTAACATACAATTAAAGCACAGAAAATAGTAATGTTTCAGCAGAATTCAGTAAACTAAATATAGAAGTCTCAAACTTTATGAAGAGCACTGTAGAACTATGCTTAACTTTCAACAATATTTTGTTGTATTAATCCTGCAAAATTCATCCCAATTAAAATTATGATGTACTGCCAAATATTAATGCAGATAATTGAATACATACAAAAAAAGGTAAAATATCATAAAATAAATACATAGTTAATACCAGCATGATTGTAGGAAGCAGCAGAAACAATATGACTGGAGGCAGCAGCAGCAGACACATCATCGTCACTTTCATCAGGACCACTGGCTTCAGAATCATTCACACTGATCTCATCTTCCAGTAAAAGTCACATTTGCAACACAATAAGTTTCAACATCGGTTCATTTCGTATAAAACACAAACATAATTTACATGTTAAAATATACCATTCACTGCACTTAAAAGATGCACAGCACTTCACATGAATCAGAACTTCAAACCTCCCAATAAGTGTATTCAATTAACTAGTCCATCTATACCAGCATAGACATACCTTCAATCTCAATATTGTCAAGGGATTTGCCCTGAATATCAAGAAGACTGCCCTTCTCCAAAGCCAGCAGCAATTTAGATATCTTAGCCAGCCGAGTAGTCGCTTCAGGCAGCCTGTAATAGTCACGATGTACATGGATATCATGTCTTAAGAAATAGGAAATTTGGTCCGGTAAGAGAGTGGCGACATGTTTGCGCAGTTGTTTTGAACACAGAAATTCTGGATTCTGAGCTCCACATTCACTTGCGGAGACCCGATTCGAGTCCTGGTGCCTCATGTATAAAACTTTGTGTAGATTTCATCCTTAAAGTGAGCGTAAGCACCGAAAGCAGAATTTGCGTATCCAGAAAAGTTTTCGGATTTATTAAACCTTACGCCAGAACCTGAGCAGGGTTCACTTTGTAAATCACAATTATCTGAATATTGTGCGCAGGTCCACGTGCTTATAGCTTATGTCATTGATCTGTATGGCTAAAAATGGATGAAACTTCACCTACTGCAAGATGGAGATACTGTTCTCTGAGGTGGAGGGCCGAAAAAAAGTTTTATTTGGTGGGCTCTCTGGGGGTATTTCAAATAAAAGATGTTAGAACCTTCAAAAAAGCATGAAAGAAAAACCTCTTCAAAAGATATAAGTGCTGTCTATACATTAGTATTCGGGACATCAGCATTTTCATGTTTTAAGTCAGTTATCTATACCATTTAGAATATTGTGTCATTAAACTGCCCTGGGGCCTCATTTATAAAAGTGTGCGTAGGATCCTTACTAAAACTCTACGTATGCACAAAAGCCAAAAAGAGCGTACGCAAAAAAATATTCAGATTTATAAAACCATGCGTACGCACACCTGCACGCAATTTTCACTTTATAAATCACAACCTACCGGATAATCTGCCCATGCAAAACAATCTCATTTACCGCCCTCTATCTGCCCACATTTAACCATATATAGACAATGCAAATGAGCTCAGTGGCCATGCATATTAAAAAGAGAGCAAGGAAATATAAAAATATGTGTTTTTAAAACAAAATCATGACGGCAATGGAGAGCAAGGCAGAAATAGAGTTTCTTGTGAGTGAGGTGGATGAATGAAGGTGATTTTATATGATGGAATTACTAATAAAAATAATATGCAGAGTGTGGACACATCACTGCTGCGATAAACAGAACCGATCCAGATATAAAAGAGAAGTGTTTCCGATCTTAAGATGGCAATAAAGAAATGGTTTGTCTCTCACTGACAGAATGTGTGGGCGACTGGTGAGGGCAAACGCGCCCCCGATTCTCTGCCAAACCAGTGTGTGTGGCATTGTGTCTGAGAGAGAGACACACATGTGCTGATACAGGGGAACCTGGTAAATAACTTTATTGCTTGCGTGCTCAATTAAATAAAATAAATCACACAATTGGTTAAGTCCTTATTCTTGCAGCGCAGAGTCTGCAGGGGCTCTGGAGTTCCCCGAGGTCCCCGAGGTCCCCAGCACAAGCGCGTCCCGTGCCATACGCATAGCTGGAAGTGGACGGGTGCTGACTGAGGCTGTACTGCAGACACAGAGAGACCCCATTAATGCAATTACTGTCATCGCAGACGAGCTTAAGCAAATAAGGGTTGTGCGGTGACATTGCATCTACATTAAAGGATCTTGTTTAAAAATGAGACTTTGCACTGTTGTTCTTCACAAACGACGCATGACTCCCTGACGGAGTCTTGCTCCCTGATGATGTCCTTCTTGTTTGGGGGGGGGGTCAGGCTCTTCACGCTGGTGTTGTGGGTCCCTCCGAAGTCTGCCATTGGCATAATCTGCCAGCAGTGCCAGCTCATCCATCACACAATATGCATTGAAGTGTTGCTGCAGTAGACTATTTATGTTTTCAGCGATCATATTTAATCATTTACAACTTATCACATTAATCACATAAAGAGTGATAGGCGTACATCCATTTAAGAATGGAAGTGAAAGAAATTACATTTACGTACTTTCAGCATATATTTCCTTTTATGTATTTAAACTGAACATGCATGTATGTATCTTTAGGACCCATAATGGTGATTTAATGTTATTTGTATTTTTTGTTGTAACCGGGACCTATGAGCAACTTTTTGTAAAAAAGTTGCTCATATTTCAATATTGTAAATATTGAAATATGTCAAAGTAAATTAATTCAAAGGGTTAATTCCCTTCATCCACAGTCAGTTCCTCAACTCACCATCAGTGTCGCCAAACTGCTTTGTCTTGTAAATGTGCGTACGCATGGGTCAGAGTTTGCGTGTAGGTGCGCATGTTTTAACGTCAAGTTTTTCTTTATAAATCACAACTTTTGCGCAGGAACTGGCGTACGCATGTTTTCAGCTACGTTTTGTGCGTACGCAAGCTTTATAAATGAGGCCCCTGGTCTGACAGTCTATCAGAATTCTCAGCCTAAGCCTGACTGAGAATTAAATAAATTTAGAAAAGCCTTTAGTGTTTTTTTCCCCTGTTAAGACACAGTAGTACGTGCCTGTGCTAAAGCGCACATATGTTAATGAATAAGTGTGTTTAAACTGTTGCAATGAAAATCATTTTCATTACATATATTAAGAAATAAAACATTACATGAACCTTGATTGCAAAATGTATTTAAATTCATAATGTAAATGATTCTGTCTAAACTGTTACAGGTATTCAAACATTATATATAGTATATTTCTTCTCGGTTCTATAATACATTAGTATAGAGACATGTTATAATTTTTTCATATTTTTGCAAAGACAAAAAAAGCAGTTTAATTTCTTGTTAGAGATTGCACTTGCGGTCAGAGGCATAATTACACCATGGCGACAGGAAATTCCAGTGAAGGTGGATTTATTGTATAGACATTGTAGATCCCCGGCAAAACAAGCTAAAAAAATAATTAACAATAAAACAAAACAAAACAGTATTTTGTGGGACCACAAAGCACAAGTCGCTTGGTCCCACCACACAAACCAACCTGACCCTCAACCATGACGAGTAACGAGCCCCATGTACAACTCCGGCTACCAATTTTTAGTCTTGGCCACACCCCGGGATGTACCAATCTACAGGTAAGTTTACTTCCTTACCTATGCATTTCTGATCACATTATACATAATAAAACATACATTTCACAAATCACAATATAAAAATATAACCTACATATGAACAAAAGTAGACCTTGTTTTACAGGTATATGAACATCCCCCAGTGACCTCTCATACCCAACACAGATTCTCCCATTCAGATGGCACGTCCTCCATGCTTAAATGCCCTGGGTTTAAACAATTCAGGTTTGGTCCCTGGTGTTTTACAAGCAGGTAAGTTATATTTGTTAAACTGTGTAACCTAATCTTAAATTAAAGATTTTAAATCAAACATATGTATTGTGGTTATTTTTAAGAAAATGAATGAACAATGTAGCGGCTTATGTTACCCAACATGCTTTGCATTTATCCACTACACATAATGAACATAATACACATCGTACCCCCACATATCTTAAACACATAATACACAAGACCTTAGAACACTCACAGGCATTATACAGGTCCGTGTATACATGATATCAGTGCTGGCAAACAGAATGTTTTAATGCTGCGTGCAGTGTATTAGTGTGTGCCAGAAATGGTTTAGGTGCATACAGTCCATGCATTATCAGGGGGTTTCTCCGTGACATTTCCTCCCCCTTCCCTTTGACCCCCTGTGGTGTCCTAGAGAGAAAATCAGCCACAAAGTTCTCAGGACCAGTCCGATATAACACCTCTAAGTCAAAGGGTTGTATAGCTAAAAACCAGCATGTAATACAGGCATTAGTATCCTTCATGTGGCCCAACCAAACTAAGGCCTGATGATCAGTGTCCAGGGTGAACTTTCTACCCAAAAGGTAGTATCTAAAACAGTCCACAGCCCATTTCACAGCTAAACATTCTTTCTCTACTGTTGTATACCTTGTCTCTCTTGGAAGAAGTTTCATGTTAATATAGGCAAAGGGCTGCAACTCACCAGATTGTCCTTTCTTAATTATAGCTCCCAGACAGTATTCTGAAGCATCAGTCTGTACTATAAGTAGCTGATTAAAGTTTGGACTCTGCAAAACTGGTTCTTTGCACAACACATCTTTCAAATCCTTGAAAGTACTCACACTCTACAGGCCAATCTATCTTATTGGGTTTATCCTTCTTTGTAAGGTTAGTAAGAGCTACAGCTCTTGCAGAGAAGTGAAGGATAAAACGTCTATACCATTAAACTAGGCCCAGGAAAGCTCATATCTACTTTGAGGTAAGTTGCTCGTAATGCTTGATGGCTTCAATATTCCTGACTTGAGGACGAATAACTCCATGTCCTTCAATAAATCCCAGGTAAGTAGTTTCTGTTTTGGCCATAGCACACTTGTCAGGCCGAATGGTAAGTACTACTGATTTTATTCTTTCCAGAACCTCTAATAGATGCTGAAGATGCTTCTCCCAGGTCTTACTGTAGATAATAATATCGTCTAGATATGCTGCTTCAAATTCCTCACTGCCTTGGAGAATCTGATCGATCATTCTTTGAAAGGTAGCAGGTGCTCCGTGAAGCCGGAAAGGAAGGACCTGGAAATGGTAGTGTCCAAAAGGAGTTTTAAAAGCTGTTAACTCCTTGTCTATGGGCTCAACGGTATTTGCCAATAGCCTTTACATAAGTCCAGTGTTGTAAGAAACTTTGCACTACCAAGTTTTTCTTTTAAGTCGTCTACCCTGGGCATGGGGTAAGGGTCAAATTTATTAAGGGTCAATGTTTTCTGATATCCAAGCAGAATCTATGTGTCCCATACTTCTTTGGAACAAGGACGATGGGATTATTCCACTCGCTGGATGATGGTGCTATGACTTCCAGTTTCAACTTTGTCTCAATCTCTTGTTTCATTGTGAGTAACAGTTTCTCTGGCACTCTATAAGGTTGTTGGTGAATTGGTTTACTGTCTTTGAGGTTAATGTGATGTTGAACAAGGTCTGTCTTACCAGGTGTCTCCAGGAATAATTGTTGAGGGATGCTCCCCAGCAGTTGTCCCCTCTGCTCCACCTTCATATGTTGCCAATCCAAGGAACAATAGTCCTGATGAACAAGTAAATACTGCTCCTCCGCTTCATCCTCCTCCTGAACCTCTCTCACCAGCAGCTCGGTTTTAGCATTTGCCATTTGCTCTGTCTGGGAAGCTGGTTCATGCCACTTTTTCAGCATGTAAACGTGGAAGATCTACAAAGGTTGCTGTCTCGATGGTATTTCAATCTCATACATCAATGAAACAACTTTCCTTTTTACCTGGAATGGACCTTGCCATTTTGCTAGAGGTGTGTTGTGTGATGTTGGAAAAAATAACAAGACTTGCTCTCCTGGTTAAATAGTTCTTGCTCTTGCTTTCTTGTCATACCAGGCCTTTTGCTTAAGCTGGGACTGCTGCAGGTTCTCCTGGGCCATGGTAAAAAGAGCCTTTCTCTCATTTTAAGGATGTATGAGAGAATCTTCTTCCTATTCAGCTTGTGATTGGCTTCCCAACTGTCTTTCAGCACATCCATCTTGAAAATAAATCCTTTAGCCAAACATATGATTCCATTTGTCTCCGGACTGATTTCATATGTTTTAGAATCACCTCTTTTACTCTAAGTCCAATGACAAGGCATGTGACATAGCAACGAATACGCTCCTCGCTTTTCCTGTGAGCAAAGGGATCAGATTAACAGCCCAATCTTCCTTTGGCCACAAGTAGACTTCTGCCATTCTCTCAAAAGTGGTAAAGTACTGCTCAAGATCGTCATCCTCTTGTAGCTTCCGCAACTGAGGCACTAAACACAGTCCCTGTGTAGCTGTTCGCTCTGCAGATGTAGCTCCATACCTGGTCCACTCCAAATCCATCTGCATTTGCGTGACTTGATGAGTACTTTGTCGTTTTGTTGCTTCAAGTTTCTCTCTTGCCTCTCATCTCGTTCCTTCTGGTACTGCAAGAAGGTCTGGAACATGCCCGCCAATGCTGCGAGGGCTGCCTTATCTGTGGTTGTAGGGATTTCAGACTGTTGAACACTTCCTCCTGTAGCTCCACTCGCTTCACTTTGTCCATCCTCACCATCTATGTTCGCCATCTGCTGTCCTCTTGTCTTGGGGGGCATTTCAATTTATTTAGGCATTTCTGACACCATCTGTTAGAGATTGCACTTGCGGTCGGAGGCATAATTAGACCACGGCGACAGGAAATTCCAGTGAAGGTGGATTTATTGTAAAGACAGTGTAGATCCCCCAGCAAAACAAAACAAAATATAATAATAAAACAAAAAAATATATATTTTGTGGGTCCACAAAGCACAAGCTCCTATTGATTGGTCCCTCCACGCAAACCAACCTTACCCTCAACCATGACGAGTAACGAGCCACAATTACAACTCAGGAAACCATTTTATAGTCTAGGCCACACCGTGGGATGTACCAATCTACAGGTAAGTTTACTTCTTTACCTATACACTTCTGATCACATTATACATAATAAAACAGCATCGATTCAAGTATACATTTCACAAATCACAATTTGGTCTCTGGTGTATTACAAGCAGGTAAGTTATATTTGTTATTCTGTGTAACCTAATCTTAAATAATATGTGTTGCAGGTCTGAATGACAGGAAAGGATGCATATTTACAAATGACGCGAAGTTGACCAGCCAATACATGAAATATGTTGTTCATATTGACTGCAATGAAATACATGTCAAAGTAAATTTAGAAATCACTACTTTTTTGCGTTTTCCATACTGTCCCAACTTTTCTGATTTGGGGTTGTACATAAACATAAACCAACTTACAATCTGGGAAGTAGGGGGATTTCCACTGAATTTTCTTGTGTGCAGAAGATTTTTGGTGGATGAGAGGAGAGAGAGAGAGATCTGAGGATCCAGAGGAGGAGCCCGCAACAAAACATATAATAAACAATTATTAAGCTTTGTGAGATATTTTGGAGCAACCAGATGTCAGCTTGATATTTTGGTGTTCCGAAACCCAGAGCTCAGAGTTCTTTGACTCTTGGCATTAAACAACTATTTGATTCAAATTAAGACCTGTTGAAGTATTTTCTTTGGTTGAACCAAACGAACTGGGAAAGGGAGTATGAACGTTTAGAATCACGGGCATAAGTCCCAACAATATGCATCCATAAATGTTAAACAGAACATTGTAAACTAAACATTCACAAAACATTGTATTTACCCATGGATTTCACGAGAGTGCCCGAGACTGTCAAACTGCCCGCTGCACGTTTCACACATGACGCACACGCAGTGTCACATATTGACGACTCAAGGGAAATACAGCTCAACTCTTTTTTTCCTTTCATTATAATTAAACAACACTCAGAGAGAGAGAGAGAGAGAGAGAGAGAGAGAGAGAGAGAGAGAGAGAGAGACAGAGAGAGAGAGAGAGAGAGAGACAGAGAGAGAGATAGAGAGAGAGACAGAGAGAGAGAGAGAGAGAGACAGAGAGAGAGAGAGAGAGAGACAGAGAGAGAGAGAGAGAGAGAGAGAGAGAGAGACAGAGAGAGAGACAGAGAGAGAGACAGAGAGAGAGACAGACACACAGAGAGAGAGAGAGAGAGAGAGAGAGAGAGAGAGAGAGAGAGAGAGAGAGAGAGAGAGAGAGAGAGAGAGAGAGAGAGAGAGAGAGAGAGAGAGAGAGAGAGAGAGAGAGAGAGAGAGAGAGAGAGAGAGAGAGACTTTTAAAAACACTTTTTATAATTTCACAATGCAAAGCCATCAAGAACTATAAGAAAGGGAAGAGAAAACAAAATGAATAAATTAAAGAACAAGATAATAATAATAAAAAATAATTGTATAAATAATTATTACAAATAAATATAATAATAATGAATAGGATCACCAATTAAATGATATTTTCCCCATCCTCACCTAGTGAAAACAAGGCCCTGTTTACTCCCCATTTAGAATCAAATTCAAGTTATCAGTCATTTGAAAAAATCTGTGCTCCACCCTGAGTCTGGCATCCACAAAGGCAGTAAAGAGTTTAGAGACATCAACCCAGCCGACAGGACTTCCAAATGGCCAATTTGGCCTGTCCAAACACGAAATTTGCCACGGTACCACGGCTTTTGTATTTTTACAACCATAAACACAGAGTACCTTGCTAAAACCCAAATCTCCAATGAATCTTTCCAGTAACGTGAACAATGGGACCAGTCTGAAACACTCTCTGAACATTTGAAAGACGGATTCCTGTGCAGAACAAAAAGAAAAACCCCCTGAAACATTTATATTAAACTTTGGCACATGGCTGTAGCGGGCAATGCCCAGTGCATTATTCTCCACTGCAAATCACCGGACCGTTTATGTAAAGGCGCCTTGTAAAAAAGCCTCCAAGAAAGGGGCAAGACTTGATGACACAGATACAAATGAAAAGGTCCTGTTTCTTAACTACCTGGAAGTTCACTTCTTGTAATCTAATAACTGTCAAAAGTTTTCCGTCACCCTCATGCTCTATAAAAACTTTAGAAGAAACAACTAATTTGGAATTTGGAAACACTGGAAGGACCTCCGGTCAGAAAACAATTTACAAAGTACTGAAGTGTTGTTGGAAACTAAGCTTTCAATTGGTCAACAAAGCTCTCAATCATCCTGGCAGATCTAAAACCTTAAATCAACTGGTTAGAGTAGATTTTGAGCTGTCTTCAACCTCATGGCTTTGAGCTTGGATGCGAGATTTTTTTAGCCCCTGGAATGATTCTGGAATCCTTTTCCAGAGAGAGAGAGAGAGAGAGAGAGAGAGAGAGAGAGAGAGAGAGAGAGAGAGGGGGGGGGGATTAAGAGGTTAATTAATCTTTTATTTTACATTTATTAATTTGGCAGATGCTTTTATCCAAAGTATTGTGTAGTGCCCAATTATCACTACAGCGTAAACAAGGGGTAAGATGTCTTGCCTTTATTTTGTTATATTCTGTTTGGATCAGAATAGATATTGATCTTGTTTAGTTGAGGACAGGTTTGATATTAATGTCATGTAGTTACTTAACAAAATGTCACAAATGTGTGAATCGATAGATCCACAACATTTTTTGGGCCTGTCATGTTTAATTTAAAAAAACTTATAACAAATATTAGTCAAGTAGATAAGTTTTGAAAATTTGTCAAATTTTGTAAATTAAATGGATAGCACTTTAAAAGTTTAAAAACCTTTCTTTTGCTCTAAACTTTTAAAGTCAAAAACATATCTTATGTACAACGAAAATTGTAACAAAATACAGGTTAAAGTGTTTGTGCCCATTCAGCCTTTAAAACTGGAGATATGCCAAAGCCCGTCCCTCCATGTTTCCATGGCAACCCTGTCAAGGTGGAGGAGAGCAGCGAATCATGTGGGGATGGAGCATCCCCCCTCCCTCCTTCTCTCTCTCTCTCTCTCTCTCTGGTCTCTCTCTCTGGTCTCTCTCTCTCTCTCTCTCTCTCTCTCTCTCTCTCTCTCTCTCTCTCTCTCTCTCTCTCTCTCTCTCTCTGGTCTCTCTCTCTCTCTCTCTCTCTCTCTCTCTCTCTCTGTCTCTGTCTCTCTGTCTCTCTCTCTCTCTCTCTCTCTGGTCTCTCTCTCTCTCTCTCTCTCTCTCTCTCTCTCTCTCTCTCTCTCTCTCTGTCTCTCTCTCTGCAAAAGGATTCCAGGAGCATTCCAGAGTGCATCAGAGTCAGAGCTGTCCTTCATTCATTTATCCGTCTCTCCAGGTTTCTCCTTTAGAGCATCAGGCTTCAGAAAGAGACTTCATGCCAAAATGGGATGTGGAAATTCCTCTGCTACCAGTACAGCAGCGGGAGGTGAGTGTGAGCATGAGTCACTGCTGTTTTATCAATGAACATGTCAGGTTTGGGATGTGTGTGTGATGTGTGTGTGTGTCTGACGGTTCTGAGATGTTTTTGTCTGACTTGTAAAGGATAACCTCTTTACCTTCACAGGACGTTGTATCTCCATCTCGTCTCCAAACACAGCCATAGACAGATGTGTAGGAATGTTTAGAAGTACAGAATCTCTGGGTACAGGAGGAAATCTTTATTAATCTTGTTCTCTCGACAATTTGTCACATATGTTTGATGTGTATTTTGCTTGTACACTCAATAAGAGAAAGTGATTGGGCACATCTATAAAAAAAGAAAATAATCAATGAGATTATATATCATCATAAGAATGAGAATAAATAGAGAAAATGTGAGACTGTCTCTGGTATCTCACCTGATATATGGCATCAGTCATCTCTCTGTTATTATCATGTCTGTATCTTTCTCAGACAGGAAGTGAGATCAGAAAAAAAATCATATACACTTAATATGATCTTAATCATATTCTATTACGTCCTATTTTTCCTCCATTTCATCTTAAAGCGTTGTTCAATTTGGGTCATAAATCACCAGAAAGTTTCTCTAGTAGAACAATCAAGCTTTATTTCTTATTTTATATATTTAAATAAGGTGTTTTTATTATTTATCATTTCATTTATTTACATGTAAAATAAGTACACCATCTGAACTATATATATCTAATAGATTTGGAGCTGAAAAAATGACTGAATAATCTCCAGCTGTGTGAATGATGTTGAATAAAACATATTCTCACATCAGCTTGTCGCTTAATCCCAGAGAAACATGCTTGCTTGGATGTCTTCTTGACCAACAAAGTTTTACCCGGTGTGTGTGTGTGTGTGTGTGTGTGTGTGTGTGTGTGTGTGTGTGTGTGTGTGTGTGTGTGTGTGTGTGTGTGTGTGTGTGTGTGTGTGTGTGTGTGTGTGTGTGTGTGTGTGTGTGTGTGTGTGTGTTTGCGTGCGTGTGTGTGTGCGTGTGTGTGTTTGTTTGAGAAAGAGAGATCTCACTATTAATGGTAACTGTGTTTTCTGTGTTGATGGATGAATAATAGCTCATTACACAACTGAACATTGTAACCGAAGAACTGCAGTTTCTACTGTATGAGAGAAACTGTGTAAAGTGTCCTCTGGTGATTTCCAGTATCATTACAAATGGAGGATTGTAAAATATGTGGCTTTGTAAATATAAAAAAATACAGTAATAGTAACTTATATTAACAATTCTTTCAAAAACATCCAGTAGAAAACTGATTGATTAATAATCCAACAGTTAATTTCTGTACAAAGATTTTTAAATTTATTACATGAAAAAATAAATGTTTTTATCTATAATAAAGTTATAGATACAAATATTTTGATGTATTCTATTAGATATATCTAATATTTGAGATTTAAGATAAATATTAGAAATATTAGATTGAATCCAATTTTTTACTTTCACATAAAAAATTTAAACATCTCATTTACTTAATTCCAAAGCCTTCAAATTTACTCAGTGTACATGATTTCACATAAAAACAGATTAAAATTTGTTTGACAAGTGATTGCTAGGTTGTTTGTGTCCTTGCAGATCTGTGTTTGTATTCATGGTGTATAATTTAATTTTTATATTTTTTTCTACCTAAAATGATCTTGTCATCTCTATCTCTTCTGGTCTTTGTTTATGATGTCAGTCACTGATGATAAGTGGCAGAAGATTAAATTAAGTATTTTGCAGTATCCTTTCCAGTCCAATTCCAGTCTCTTGACAGAATCCAGTGTCTCTTCAATCTAGATTATTTTTAGAAGTCTCTTGTAAAAAGTGAAGATGTTTCTTTTTTTACAAACATCCTCCTTCCTTTTAAAGAACATTAAAATAATATTTTAATAAATCCACAATTATTCTACATTTTTTGTTTTACGTATAATATTATTAAGTAATTTAATTATATTGTATACGAAGATCTTTTTAAATGACTCAAATATTAAAGTGATATTCATCCAAAATGTCTGTCATATTTAATCTTTCATAATTTAGTCTTGATGTTTTGAAATAGGGCTGCTCCATTACGACAAAAATTTTTACGTTGAATTTGAATGAGTAAATAAGTAAATAATTAATAAATGAATAAATACCAAATTTCCAACATGATATTCAGTTCCATTACTAAAAATATAAAAAATATATGTAAAATAATATATGAATAGAATACATCATACAAATCATATATAAATAACAAAAATAAATGTAAAACTTCACAATATTAATCACAATAATTGTTAGGACTTGATTATTTTATTTTCATAACTATTGGAAGCCCAAATTGATACTGGAAATCGAATACGATTAATTGCGCAGCCCTACATTAAAGAATGTCCAAAACAGACACTCTTTCACTTGTATTGTTTTTGCCAACATTCTTTAAAATATCTTATTTTGTGTTTTTCTGAAGAAACTTATACAGGTCTAAATGACAAGAGGGCGAGAAAATGGTGTTGTTTCTTTGGAGGTGAACTCTTAATGGACCTCCATTTTACATCCATTGCAGAAAACATGAAATCTATTTATTGGGATTCTTTTCCTTCATTTAAAAAATAATCAATAATTTTTCTTTCACATCTCCTACAGGTCCGGCAGAGACCGTCAAAGATGTGTAAGTCTTTTCTTCTTACATATTTCCATCACATTTAAAATGTGTAGAATAGAATCAATCAGCTTGTTTGAACTGTGGTGTACATATACCCCCGAGTACCCAAACGCATGTTAACCTATCAACCATTTCCTAACCTCCAACACCAGCAGTCACATCACAGGTCACTATAAAATCACTAACCATCAACCATCTGCTTCAATAAATCAAACTGAAATGTTTGTTCTCTTGATGCAGGTCAGAAGAACCATCACCAGATGATGAGAAACGAAGGTGAGGCGCTCTTCTACATTCATTATAAAACTATAGAGTTAAACAAGAAACTACATTAAAAGTGAATGAAGAGTTTTTTTGACTGATGTGAGATCTCTCGGTGTGTTCTGCAGGAACTATGGAGGTGTGTATGTAGGGCTTCCCGCTGACCTGACCGCAGTAGCTGCCAGCCAGTCAAAATCCACACGGAAAGGTGAGAGTCAAATGAGATAAGATGCCAAGAAACCTCCAGTGGATTATTTGTTGTACACCTGACAAGGATCATGGACTACAAATGGATTCATGAAAACTCTGTGAAGCATCTGCCTTGTTTAAAGATATGTTTCGTTACATCCGAGAGCCAAATATTACATCTTATGTATTTAATGACCTTGTTGTTATAAGGCTTCTGTCTCTGCATAAAGAATGATGACAGGCCACACGACGACACGTAAACCAGGGCTGTAATAACAGGACTGATTACACATAACAACCCTGTGAATCAGCAAGCGACGGCTATGGATTACAAAACACGACTTCACACAGACCCTAAACTGCATCACTTCACACATTCTGCAATAACTAATCATCAATTACCTTTTTTAAGGACTAGTTCACGGAGTTTTTTTATTTTATTTGATTCATTCTCACATTAACCTTGACTTAAGCAGAACACAAATATGTTAAGAGAACGTTGGTAACCAAGAAACACTGACCCACACTGACTTCCATAGAACAGACACAAAATCACATAGACATCTCTCGAAATATCTTCTTTTATGTTCCAAACCTAACTGACTTCTGCTAAGCACAATATAGAATGTTTCTAAAGTGTTGGTAACCAAGATACACTGACCCAAAATGAACTTAAATGCACAGACACAAAACAACAGGAACATTTCTTTAAAACATCTTCTTTTGGGTTACAAACCTTAATCAGACAAAAGATTGTAACCAAGATACCAACAATAAAGACAGAAAACCACAAAGATATTTCTCGAAATATCTTCTTTGGTCGTCCAAATCCATTTGAACTTTGCAGAACACAAAAGATGACGCTGTACAAAATTTTGTAACAGTGACTTTCATTGTACAGACACAAAAACTTTTGTGTTCCAAAACATTCAGCAGAACATACAAAAGGATATTTTGAAAAATCTTGGTAAGCAAGAGATCCTGACCAACGCTGACTAGCATGTAGACACAAAATCAGATACTTTTTCTCAGAATTACTTTGTGTTCCAAACCTGACTTCTGCAGAACACAAAAGTAGATGTTTTGAAGGTTGGTAACCAAGAAACACTGACGCACACTGTCTTCCAAAACAGACACATAACCACAGAGACATTCATCTAAATATCTTCTTTTTGTCCCAAACCTGTATGAAATCTGAAGAACACAAAATGTTTTGAAGAATGTGGAAACCAAGCAACAATGACCCCCACTGACTTCCATTTAGACACGGAAATTACATTTCTCAAAGTATCTTCTTTTGTGTTCGACAGATTAAGGAGAGTCACACAGGTTTTGAATTAAATGTGGGTGGATAAAGGGTAACAGAATTTTAGATGAGCTGTCTCTTTTAGCGAAGAAGCTTGTATCAGTCAATAAAATGAAAGGAATATTCACGCCTATGCCACAAAGTTGTTGTGTTAGTTATTTAAATACTGTACACAATGTATATAATGGAGCTATCCGTTTGTTTGCTCTTTAGATTTCTAAATAATGAAAAATGCATTTACCATTGATATGATAAAAGAATAAAGCGCCTGTGGTAATGGACAGCTGTCCATATAGACATTTAATTATTAATAACCAGAATATTCCTGTAAGACTGATTGTGTAATGATCTCTCAACAGCGTTGGGGCGA
Source organism: Triplophysa yarkandensis (assembly GCA_033220385.1). Classification (NCBI taxonomy): domain Eukaryota; kingdom Metazoa; phylum Chordata; class Actinopteri; order Cypriniformes; family Nemacheilidae; genus Triplophysa; species Triplophysa yarkandensis. The sequence continues at coordinate 5,878,029 of CM065677.1, read as the reverse complement.
TGTTCATATGTTTTTGTTTCATGCTTTTGAATTGTGTGAAGAGCATTTGTTGAACAGCAGGTGTCATGTACAAACAGATTCTCAGATCAGACCGCCATACAGAGAGAAAATGTGTTCGTTGTGTGCTTGTACAGACAAAATGTTCCATCATAGAAGAGCAGAACGAAGTGATCTGCTACATTGTGTGTGTTACAACCAATGATGTCATCAGGGGTGTGTGTGTGTGTGTGTGTGTGTGTGTGTGTGTGTGTGTGTGTGTGTGTGTGTGTGTGTGTGTGTGTGTGTGTGTGTGTGTGTGTGTGTGTGTGTGTGTGTGTGTGTGTGTGTGTGTGTGTGGGTCAGATTATAATCATTGCCACAGTGTAGTCGCCATTGTCTTTATTAAAGGCCCTCACTGGTTTAACTTCAAAGATTTGTGTGTGTGTCACCATCGCTTTATTAACTCGGTTAAAGACAGCACACACACATCCTTTAGTCACATAACTTTTCCAATTTAAGGCATCTGCTAAACCTCCAATGAAATCTAATGGCTCATGTTGTGATGTTAACTAACTGCTCTTTTCCTTTCTGCAGACTAGACACAGATAAGATGAAACCGGAAGGTCTGGTTTCTCTAGAATCAAAGCAGTGCAGACGTTGCTTTAAAGAGATGGACTTCTTTAATGTCAGTGGACAAGATTTCCAAGAACCTTACTTTTTTGGGAAGCGTTCCGAGAAGCGATCGAAACGTAGTGACATCACAGTGACATCATGATGGACGGCACACAGAGGCTTCTGTTTGGAGCACTGAGCGTCATTGTGACTTTGAATGTAGACTCTGTTGCCATGGTGACGGTCGGAAGCTGACCTCTCTTCTTTAACGTGGAAACAATTCTCCTAAATGATTGATTGGAATGGCAAACCTGATCAACTCTCTGCAATAATGTTTTTTCATATAACAAATTCGTCGGAAAGAATCCGAAAGCGAGGAGATTTAAATATTTCACATTGTGTTATTAAAGGTGAACTAACTAAGCACTCAGATGACTAGAGCTGTCGTCATGACTACTAAAATAAATTTTCATATTCTTCCAATGCATAAATGATATTAACATAGACTGTACTGTAGTTTTCTAATATGACACTTTGATAATCACTTTGTTATTATTATATATAATAATAAATATAATATGTCTATATTTATTCTCTCACTACTAAAACTTTCAGGTGACCTGTGATTGTACTATTAGCATTTTACTTGTATAATGTGAATTGTGTACATGGCATTAAAAAACACTTTTATCAAAATGGAACAGATTTCACTTCCATTCGAAGAATAACGGCTCATTGTGACGTTCTACAGAACTGGAGAATGGGGTTGCACAAAGAACCGGTGCTATGGTATCCTCTCAAACCCAAAGCTTTAAAATACTGGCGATAAGTGGTGGGATCCTTGTAACATAAGTAATGTTACATATGCAAATTTATTTGAACTGGGGCTGTAAAACATTTCATAGTGAATAAATTAATACACGTAATAAATAACATCTAGAATAAACGTTTTTTTTTAAGTGTGTCATATAAAATCTACTAATTTAAAAACACACAAATAATATTTCAACTGTTTAGATCATATGAATATTATTTATAATTTAATAAAAACAGGCATGCACTATGCAATCTTTAATCGTGGATGTGATCAATCACAATACATTTTTAATTAATTTATTCAGTATCGTGATACTTCAGCTGGTATAGGATCATAAAATATGTGTACGGTACCTTGGCAGACCTTTTGGAGAATACCAGGTTTGGGCATCAAAGCTGTTAAACTCTTATGATCCTGGAATAAATGACAAACATAGATGAACATTTCTAAGGAAATGAAACGGAATAAATGCCATGATGACATTCGCTAGAAATTCTATTCATGGGCTGAACTAGGAGAATGACAACGCACACAATTGGAAAACATCACGCAAAGATGAACAAGACTGTTATTATCATATTGATGAATACAAATCTGTGATGAGATCTTGCAAGAAGAATTACAGGTGATGACTCATTATAAAGATATAAATGCTTTTAATCATATATGATTAAGAGTTTGTATTATCAGGATGAATCACATCCAGAATGAGGGTTTAGTCACACATTTTGTGTTTGTGTAATAAAACAGAACGCAACATGCACGAATGGTAACAAGCGTGAAGAAAAAAAGTCAGGGACTACACACAAACACGCAGGCGGTGTGAATAAATGTTGTGTTTCTAAAATGTGTCTGCTGTAGGGGAGATATAACACTAAACAGATTCACATTTAGATGTCTGTCATATTTAAATCCGTATCTTGAGTTTGAGTTAGGTAAGTGTGTTAGTGTTTAGATTGTGTGTTGTTTGAGTTCCATGATCAAACACACACTCTCTGTGTCTCTTTACACACTCTGCAGCTGTCTGTCAGTAGTCATCAGCTGAAATTGTTCCTGTGAGATCTCCATCACAGATCCGTGCCTCTGATAACTGTCACAACAGATGTGCTTCGTCTAGGAAATCAAAAAATGGGAAGAAACAGCTCAAACACTAACACTTTAACAGCCTCGAAACAAGAATTTTTAAAAAGAGACTAGTGACAAACACGGAGCATCTTTAGAGGCCTAAACGTACTTTGTTTTTTAAAAAGCTGTTTTTAAATTTCACAAAACCCAAAGATATTTCGAAAAATGTTTGTAACGCAAAACATTGATTTCCCTTCCACTGTATAGAGACAATACGAAGGCAAGTCAATGGGGACCAACGCTTTTCTTTTACCCCATTCCTCGAAATATCTTCTTTTGTGTACTGCAACTTTACATCCACCTCTTCGTTATTCCAAAAGGAACCCAAAAGTAGATGTTTTGAACACTGGTGGTTACCAAACAACATTGACGTCCCTTGTATGGACACAAATCACTAAAAAAGTTCTTCCTAATATCTTTTTTGTGGTCACAGAAGAAACATTTGAGTTAAGAACACCTATTCATGTTTTGAGAAGAACTTACGTAGGAAGAACTTACATTTCATCTTACAAGATCTCCTGATGAGTAACTGTTGCTTCTTATTCTGCCTCCAGATGCCAGTGTTGTAAAACAAACCTTTTCTGAAACCATTTGGAATCAACAGAATCCCTATAGACAAACAAAACATATCTAACATAATTGACATTTTAATATTATTATTCAATTTTTTTTATTCTTTATTGAAAACTATGTTAAGACTTTCTAAACATTTACCATAAGATCCATCCGGGCTGGTTTTGCTGGGTAAACCAACCTGAGGTGGTTTTCCAGTTTAATCTGGTTTAATGTAGTCTGCCTAAAGCAAAGACAAGTAAACCACTTGAGGCTCTTTTTATCCAGATTTTTCCATTTTGGATAAACTGACGAGTTTATGGACAGCAGACTTGATCATCTTGCAGCCACAAATATTTGATCTGATCTGACACCAGCAATTAACACCATCCCATCAACTCCGTGTACATAGATTCAATAGAAATGATTATAAAATAACTTAATTTCATCATGTAAACCAGTTTAACACCTAACTTCCGAACCTCAAACCGGCTCATCCCTAAAACCAGAAAACAACTCAAGATTCCTCAAAACACGTCCCTCAAGACTGGAGAGGAACAAGGGTTCGGATTTCCACGGATAACCGTTTCCATCCACAGCGCCGTCCCATCAACCACCTATTGTTTGTTACATTATCTCTTCTCCCTTCTCTCTGGCTTTTCCTTCTTCCGAATGTCACGCTCGGGTTTAATGGAAGCCCCTCGGCCATCTGCGGCTCTCCAATGTGCTTCCAATTATGGCCGTAAGGCCGTGGAGGCGAGCGCTCGCAACATGTGGTTCTATTTAGAGCAGGTGAAACAATGTAAGAAAATAGATCCGTCATTCGTTGCATTCCAGAGGTCAGGAGAGAGCAGCGCTAAATCACGGAAGGACTAATCCTGGAAAAATTGTGCTCTGTAAAATTCCGGAGAGGTCTAAATGTGCGCCTTGGCTGGCGTGACTGTAACCGGTGTGGCACGAGATGGAAGCCACGATACAGCCGATAACCTCTTGCTGGTGCCTTGTGTGTCCTCCAACCAGGTGTTTTTACTCAAACTTCAGAGAAACCTTCTAATTTGATTTGGAAAGTGCAGGAGGGAGCATTTCATACCCATTCGTGCTGACCATAACCAATGTGAGCGATGCGCTCTTGCTCTTTCTGAGGCTCCTCAGGAAGACTGCATCTCATCCAGAGCGTGTTGTAAACATGAAACGAGTGATTCATAACGTTAACAACAACATCTCCGAGATATCTTGGATAAATGAGTTCATCCACAAAAACTTGACCTTTGACCCCTGAATGTTTGGCCCATATTGGGTCTGTTGTTTAGCTGTGGAATCCGAGCGCTCCGAGCCGGCCTGCATTCAGAGCTGGTTGTCACAGTGATTAGTATTGTACTAACAGGGTTGGAGTTGCTAACCTCTTCCGTATGGCCGGCGTAATGAGAAACACAAAAGGTCGTTTAGCAAGAACGCTGCCAAAACCAACGCAAAGCTTAAAAATGTGTCTGCTCGGTTTCCACAGGCCTCGAAAAGCACGAGCACCCCCACCTTCATCTCCGCCCGCACATTCTCAACCGGTTTTTAGGATACTCCTGTGAAAATGAGGAGAAAATTAAAAAAATGTTTCATATGGCTTAGTATATATAACCAAAATAAACTGATAATAATCATAAATAACATATTTTAGAAACCTTTCATTGATATTTTCATTGGAAAATATTAAAATAATTAACTAAAATCAAAGAATTTCTTGTTTTTTTTTTCAATTTTATGTACTGAAAAAATAGGTATTTATGTAACAGAGTAAGTTCTTACTCTTTTTTACATATACACAAAATTGTACCAGTATATTTACTTAGTTTCAAAGCTTTAAAATGTTATGATTTTTCCGTGTAATTTTTTTAATGTAAAAACAAAGTCCAGTTTTTGAGTGTATCAAGTTATAAAAAGCAAAGTTCTAGTGAAAGTATTATTTATGGGTTTCAAAGCATTATATTAAAGAAATAATAAACATATTTGATATTATCGGAAAAAGGTGATTGTTACCGATTAGAATTAAAAATCCAAGAGGACGTCTCTTTCATTTCTCTATTATTTCTCCTTTAATTCGAAATTGAATATAGAGGATATGGCAACGTTTGCTTAAAGGCTTAAAAAATCTGTGGTCATTTACTCCTCCTCCAACGTATTCTTCTGAAAAACACAAAAATGAGATATTTCAAACAATGCTGGTCCCCATTGATTCTATTGTATTGCCACTTAACCAACACATAACCAAGTCAATAGCGAGCATTTTTCATTTTCATCTTTCAGTCTCCAGCATCTCAAGTTTGAGAAGGAGTTTGTTAAACCTCACAAATGTCCTCATAAGAGTTTAAGAAGAGATCTCAATGTTTAGTCTGTAAAGTCAAACAATTCTCATCAAACAGGTCAACATACAGTTAAACATCTCTCTTTTTTGGCATATTGTGCAGTTCAACATTGCGTTTCTTTGCATACTGCAGTTAATACCTCTTCAACCACATTTGCATCTGGTCACCTCATCATCCAAACTCAACCACCGCTGACACACACTTCGGCAAATGACTTTTCCTGGGTCGCGCTTCTTAACAGTCGATGGCAACAGTGAAAACAATCGGGCCTGTTCATGATTCTTTCTTCACTCCATCAACAACAAGCAAGGAAATTCCACAACCTTTATTAAGCCCGAGCAACGGGACGCCAATCATCTTTAAACGTATGCACACATGATTCTTTATTTCCTGAGATGTAATGAGCCCTGTGGTTTGGAACCGTGCCTATGGTTTGCGCCTCTACCGGGCAGGAGCCATTAAAGGTCCCTTGGGAAGGATAACTGGTATCTGTAATCAGCGTTGATTTTTATTCCGGTTTTAAAGAGTTGCATGAGGCGAGCTGCCGTGAGCTTTGAGGTTTGGCATTGATGAATGACCCCCGAAAAAATGAGCTTCTGGTTTCACCGGCAGCTTTTACTGCAGTGGCGTTTAATCGGGTTGGTGAATTTACAGCACGTTTCCTGCAAATGACTTTGGGATTGGGTTCTGTTGAGGTTAGAAAGTAAACACGGCGCCTGGTGCGTGACAACTTAATGAAATCAATCAAATCACGAGGTGGGAAAAGATTTATTGCTCAGATGTTGTCCTGTTATCGCTCATGAGATGTGATTGTGTTCTTACATGTGTTTCATTTCAGTATCGACTAAAAGAATTAAAAAAATTAAGACCGTAATTGTTTAGAATTAAGATTGTAGAGGTAAAATAATCTACATTTTGGGATCTTCAATAATATTGACTTTTGATTGAAATCTTGACAGATCCGAGATCTGTTTGAGACATATAGGTCCCTTATGAAACTAATGGAGAAATCTTGGGTGACTATTTATATTTGTGAGAAATCTCGGACACACTACGATGTCTAGAATAGAAAATACTTTGATTTTTCTTTTACATGGGTTGCCATATAACCAGAAATGTGAAATCTTTGTAAGAAATCTTGGGTCAAAATTGATAGAATTAAGATCAGATGTTGCTCTTGAATTGCTCATGAGATGTGATGATGTTCTCGGTTGGGTTTCATTTAAGTATTGTCTTTAAAATGTCAAAAAAACAGGACTGTAATTGTGTGGAATGTAGACTGTACAAATGAAATAATCTGGATTTGGATCAATTTGATGAGGAATGCTTGAGATCATATTGAGATCTTCAATCTCTGGACTTTTAGACCTGACAAATCTGAGCTCAATCTGAGACATTGAGATCTTTTCTGAAACTCTAATGTAGAGATTTGTGAGATTTCTCCTTTCTCATGAGAAATATCTGAGACACAGATAAAACTTAAACAAACGTTTCCACTTGCTTTGGAGTGATGTCTAGTATGAATCATTCTGTAACTTCTCTTTTTTCAACCTTGTTGTCAGAAATGTGAAATCTTTGTAAGAAATCTTGAGTAAACTTAGTAGAATTAAGATCAGATGTTGCTCTGGCATTGCACATGAGATGTGATGATGTTCTCAGATGTGTTTCGTTTCAGAATTAAAAAATCAAAGATCAGACCTTAGATGTTTAGAGTAAAGATTGTTGAAATAAAATAATCTGGATTTGGGTAAAGTTGATGAAATGTTTAAGATTATATTGAGATCTTCAATTATATTGACTAGTGATTGAAATTTTGAACGGTCTAATATGAGCTTGAGCCATTGAGATCTCTTCTAAAATTCTGATGGAGACTTTTAAGTGACACTTTTTTCATTAGAAACCAGGATTTCTCTTTCTCACGGGTTGCCTTAAACAGAAATTTGACTGTAATTGTGTTGAATGAAGATTGTAAAAATAAAATAATCTAGACTTTGGATAATTTTCATGGCATATGTTTGAGATCATAGTGAGATTTTCAATCTCTGGACTTTTAGACTTGATAAATCTGAGCTCAATGTGAGACATTGAGATCTCTTCTGAAACTCACATGTAGAGATTTGTGAGAATTCTCTTTTCTCATGAGAAATATCTGAGACACAGATGAGACTTAAACAAAAGTTTCCTCTTGGTCTCTGTGATGTCTAGAAAAAAATCCTTCTGTGATTTTTCTTTCTCATGGGATGCTTTATAACCAGGAACATCTTTGCAGGCAATCTTAAATAAATTTAATAGAATTAAGATCAGATGTTGATATCATTACTCAATCTTTTTAACTATGATGTTTAAACTACAAATGTTTTATCGTTGAAACACAAGCTGTCTGGGAACATTTAAAGCGCTCCATTTGCCAGTAAAGGAAATTATTTCGAATGTTGGCTGTCTTTGTTTCCGGCGCTTTGCAGAAATTGGCACATGACCTGTGAAAAGAAATCAATCGATCTTTGTTTCATGTGTCCTGCTGTCACCGTTACGAGCAGACGATGGTAATGAAGTGGATCTATTAAAAAAATCAAGCCAGCATCCTTTTTTGTGGTGTGTTACAGGAAACGAGTCCCATAGGAACATCGCCCCCCTCACATGATGACTGACACATTGTTGCATGATAAAAAGCTGCATTTTCATTTGGATTTTAAACACATACTGTAGGAAGTGAGCGTCGTCTTATCACGTTCATGCTTTCATCAACTTGTGTTCCTTTGTTTAATTCTGATCCTTCAGATCTTGACGGTAATGACACAAATGTTTTACATTACAGTAATGCACAACAGACTCAGTAACTTGATCTGAGTTTTAAAAGAGCTAAGAATAGTTTCTGTGGATTTATGGACATACACTGTATATTAGTTAACATCATCAGGCAATCATTTCCAAAACCATTTATTCATGTTCAGACTGATTAAAATCAATGTATTATTATGCGATCGGACTAATGATTTTTGCCTGATGGGTGTTAAACCTGCTGAAACCATGCCCAAAGGCTTTCATTGAAAAAAAGAATAGAATTACAAAAGACAAAAGTCGAAATTGACGATTATTCGTTTTAATATTGTAATTGCGGTTATTTAAACACACAAGCACAAATATACAGCTGTAATTGGGGATTTTGGCAATCTTAATTGTATCACGTGTCATTCTAATCTAGATTGACCGTAAACTGATCTCACAGAAATTCCTAACTTATTTACTAGGTTGCTTGCTAATTTGTATGTTGTTAAATATAACCCAAATCATCCTAGAATGAGATCGTACAAATTTATACGAATTAGCAAAATTACCTTTAATATAGTTTGGTATGATATAAAAACCACCCTAGAAACCACTTTTTTGTGCCAGACACACAAAAAACATTTAGTACATTTCAAAGCAAAGAAATTTAGTAAATATACTGTTTAAATTGTGTAAAACGTAAGTAAAAAATTAAGTTTATACATTATATCATATATATTCTATTAGAGTTACCAAAATATATATGTGTTAAATAAATACTTTTATTCCTTACATAAACTTACAAAATCAATTTGAGAGAAATTAACTTTGTCTTTTAATCAATTGATTTGATGTTTTCCACTAAAAAAATCTATTTATATTTTTAAAGCATTTTAAAATTAATATAACTGTTTATTTTTGTGATACTTATAAAGCCACATCAAGTCATTTTCAGTGTAGGAACCATCCACAACGCCTAAGAACACCCCAGCGACCTTCATATAATATCCCAGACAAATTTCTGCATTGATGGTTGTCTCTTCTTCCTCATACTATATCTTATCCTTTCGCTCAATAAACAGATTTGAATAAAAGAGAAAATAAGATTTAAGTTATGATGGTCTAAAGATATCTCTGAATGAGATCTCTGAAATTAATCCAAACCTCCTTGAATTTACAAGAATCCTTTATCTCAATCCCTCATGCCCACATAGATTTCTGCTATTCTCATGCTTGACTTGCTTCCAGGTAGGAAGATCTGAATCACAGCATATGTTGGCCTGTCTTTGTTCAGACCAATGCTGAAAGAGAAGTGTGTTTGTAAGATGAGAGATGGCCAAGCGTGACCAGTGGCTATAGAGAGAAATGGAATAGTTGTTGGAATGCTTTACACAAGAGAACACACAATAGAAATAGATAGTTGTTAGAAAGTGAAAAGTGTAAATGAAACTTTCAGAGACGTAGTGTGTGCAACTCATCAACAAGAGGGGTATAAATTATAAAAGAGTTCATCCCACAAAAAACGATTTGAATTCAAACCTTTCTTTCTTCAACAGAACACCAAGCTATCTTGAATAACGTTGCTAACCAATCAACACGGACCGTGTGTAGATTCAAAGCCATAACAAAATTCTCAAACTGTTATAAATATTATTAAACAGTAATGTTTGTTTACCAAAAAATGAAACTTCTGTCCCCATTGTTATTTCAGTCCACAAAAGAAGATATTTTGAAGAATGTTGGTATCAGGCATCCATTCACACCATGGTTTACAATAGTAGTGAATGGGTGACGTTGTTGGATGCTTACAAATATTCTTTAAAATATCTTCTTTTTGCAGAAGAAATAAAGTCAAACAGGTTAAAAAGGACAAGAGGGTGAGAAAATGGTGACTTAATATTCCTTTTTGGGTGAACTGTTGCTTTAAAGTCAGACAGCAGCCATATTCTGTAAACTTGAACCCTAATCTCTCTTTCCCCCAATAGACAGACTGCACTAAGCAACGCCAGTCATACTGACGGACGCTCATAATGTCATTGGCTCAGCACTCTGCAATTTTAAAGGATACATAGAGGACCAGCGCTGAGATCCGGGCCCCAGGAAAATGACAGTATCTGGGCAGCGTTTAGGCATGGTTGCGGTGTGCCCTTAAATAGCCTGTGGCTGGGCTGGTATTGCATAGCTTCAACTGGGACGGCACGAGAACCGCATGCCAGCGCTTTCAACATGTAGCTTACACTGTGGCGATGGAAGCGAGGCAGACGAACTCAGATGCCCTCGGGTAACAGTGGCATGATTGTCAGGAGGCGCACATCCCGTTAACTCAAGACGCCTGGCCTAATTTTTAAAGTTAGAGATGTACTCAAGAAGATGACAACGTTAACTGAAGCCGGAACGACAAGACTCCAGAAAACCAGTTGCCACGAAAAAACCTGGCAGCATCTAGCGAGCCTGGTCTTACACCTGTTCTAAATGAAGCCCCTCTTTCCACAGCTGCAGGTCACCTTGTGATGTTTTAAAAGGTTGCCCTCATGCCGTAATGTTCAAGAACATGGGCATCATTAGGTAAGAATGCACCAGCGCTCTTATGTAATAAACTCTTACATGATGTAAACATGCACTGCTGAAAACAATCGGACACACGTTTGGGCACGTACGGTTGCCCCTAAAATCTGATACCAGTCAGCACAACACCTTTGTGTAGATGTGTGTGTGGGGTTTCTTAAGCATTACACAAGAGTTTGCTTCATGGAACGTATATGTGGAAAGGACGAAGCCGCTCTCCTGAGACTTATCTCATGATGTATTGTGAACTGTAATGAGAAAAGTGAGATGACTGGACAGGCAATGGAACGCAGGAGTGTTATGTAATCCTCATGTGTTTGATTAGGGAGAAATGAACCTTGAAGCGGCCGTACGAATTAATTCTATTAGATCCATATGCGGAATGAGCTGGACTCAAATATCTAGTCTGTGCATATGCATTTTTCTCTGTCAGGCAAAAGAACACAATGACTTTTCACACAGAGAAAACTTTGATATGGCCTCCGACAATATAAAAGATATTTTCCACAAAAAGATATTGACATTTTGTTGGATGGGTTTATATATAAGAGTCAATCACACAAAGAACGACTTCAGCGGGATCATAAATGTGAATTTAAAAAAAGGTAAGAACTGAAAAAAATGGGTTGTCGGAATTACTTAATGTAATCATGAACACCGGTTTCACACAACAAAATGTTTAACATAACTCTTCACATACAGTATTTCGTACATGTATCTATAAGAATTGGTTCATATAATATATTCTTATACATATCATTTTAAAAATTATACCGCAAGCCAATGGAAACATATATAGAACATATTTTTTTACATTAACTAAATTCTAACTTTGACAACAAGGTTTAAATGAAATTTGTGTGTAAACCAAACATTTTTTAAACAAAACAAACTGTGCTATTATATATACACACATATATTAAAATCTTTATCCCTGCTATTGCAGAAAAATTCAGAGAGCTATTCCAGAAATATATTTGGGTCTGTTTTGACATTTTTACAGTTTCTCTTCATTTTCCTGCGATGGAAAATTTGTGTTCTTTTGTGTTCAAGTCATGTGGGTTTGGCACAACACAAGAGTGAGCAAATGATGTCAGAAAGTTCATTTTTGGCTGAACTTCTCCTTTAAGGCAACTCTTGTTTAGAATGAACCCCTTGCAAACGTAAATTCTAGACATGAAAAATTTTTGTAGTCCCAAAGGGCTTAATGTGTGTCAAGGGCTCATCTCTGTGAAGGGAGACTGTCAGCAGGAAGATATGAATCCACAGTGAAACCTCTGGAGTTTTGCTCCACACACCCTCAGAGCTTCAGTTTTCCCTCAGAGTTGTTGGCTGATTTATATCGCTCTCCGCTCACACAAAAGCAGCCCTGAGCACGAGAGGAGAAAGGCGAGCCGTCCGCACAACCAGAGAAATATTCCGCCCCACGGGCGCCTCCGATAACTCATACATTCATTGCTGGCAGAAAGTAGGTCAGTGAATCAACTCAAATGCTAGACAGCTACAAAGTCTGCAGGTGAAACGGAGCCAAACAACGGCCAGAATTTCCTAAATGTGTGTGGGGGGGGTCACATCTGAAGGTTTGGAATGCGGTGGGCCCTCACGTGATGAAAGTGCGGCTAGATTGGCACTCGGGAATGAAGGGAATTAAACATGAAACGGGGGGATGGAGAAGAAAACCGGAGAGCGTACGGGTAGCATTCCACCTTAATGATGTCACGCAGGAGAGTTGGGATCAAGAGGGGAAGAAAGATGAGAGGATCCCCACACCTCTAGAGAGAGAGAGAGAGAGAGAGAGACCAGAGAGAGAGAGACCAGAGAGAGAGAGAGAGAGAGAGAGAGAGAGAGAGAGAGAGAGAGAGAGGGACCAGAGAGAGAGAGACCAGAGAGAGAGAGAGAGAGAGGGACCAGAGAGAGAGAGACCAGAGAGAGAGACCAGAGAGAGAGAGACCAGAGAGAGAGAGAGACCAGAGAGAGAGAGACCAGAGAGAGAGAGAGACCAGAGAGAGAGAGAGATAGACCAGAGAGAGAGAGAGAGACCAGAGAGAGAGAGAGAGACCAGAGAGAGAGAGAGAGAGAGAGAGAGAGAGAGAGGAGAGAGAGAGAGAGAGAGAGAGAGGAGAGAGAGACCAGAGAGAGAGAGAGAGAGACCAGAGAGAGAGAGAGAGAGAGAGAGAGAGAGACCAGAGAGAGAGAGAGAGAGACCAGAGGAGAGAACCAGAGAGAGACCAGAGAGAGACCAGAGAGAGACCAGAGAGAGACCAGAGAGAGAGAGAGAGAGAGGAGAGAGAGAGAGAGAGAGAGATAGAGAGAGATAGAGAGAGAGACAGAGAGAGAGACCAGAGAGAGAGAGAGAGAGACCAGAGAGAGAGAGAGATAGACCAGAGAGAGAGAGAGATAGACCAGAGAGAGAGAGAGAGACCAGAGAGAGAGAGAGAGAGAGAGAGAGAGAGAGACCAGAGAGAGACCAGAGAGAGACCAGAGAGAGAGAGAGAGAGAGAGAGAGAGAGAGAGACAGAGAGAGAGACAGAGAGAGAGACAGAGAGAGAGAGAGAGAGAGAGAGAGAGAGAGAGAGAGAGAGAGAGAGAGAGAGAGAGAGAGAGAGATATTAGCCGTTCTGAATCAATGTCAAAGAACATTTGGCTGAATTCTCAAGCCCTTAAATAAACCTAATTTTAGATTAAATTCCACCCTGGAGAGAAAAGTGCATTCCGGACAAAAAAATATTCCTCTGAACAGGTACAGTTCGACAACCAAAAGAACAAAACTTTCTGTCAAATGTGTTTTATATTACGTTGTCTGACATATTGGTTTGTTTTGTCAGAACATTTTTCTCATCTTTCGTTTAGACAGAGTCTAAACACAATGTCCTTCAAATGCCACAAATCCTTGCCCTCAATTTCAAAACCAGACTCAACAAGTTTAAGGAGTTGGTTTAATGCCGGCATAAATGGCATCTACAACTTTCTTTAAAATCTCAATTATTTGTCAAATGAAAACTTACGATAAATCGCAGATATCTCTAAACTCTTCATGGATCTAAACTATTTTTGTCTAGATTATAATTTTGTGGGAAACATCCGAGAAGTTCATACTCAAACAAAACACATCCAAGAACTTGCCAAATCACCAGAGCCATTCATCTGCACTTTAGACCAGCTTGGACCATCTTGAAACCACCAACTGCAAGAAACCGAGTTTATCTTGCTTTTTGAAGGCAGGTTACCGGAAGGCCAACAAGTTCTCACCATACGTGTCTAAACACACATCTCATTGGTTCTGTCGTCCACCTCTACTTTATTCTCCAGAGGAACACTTCTAAAGATCTTACCTACACTAGCCATCTCAGCACGAGCTTCCACCGCTGTGAGGGTCAAGTTCACAGTCAGGTCTGAGATTTTGGGTGGGCTGGAACGGGAGATCAGGACCATGTGAGTGGCAGTCATTTATTGTTGTTAGAATTGGAGAAGTTTGAAGCCGGTCAGTAGCGATGCAGGCCCGGTGGCGGCAGGGGTCTGGACTGCATTACAGCTCATGCATTCCTCTCTGAAAAACAGATTTTGAACCGTTATTTGGCACACAAAGGTCTCAATGCGTAAGTGTTAGTTCAATAGTTAAAGTATAACGTAAGGTAAAATCCTCAGTGTATCATTAAGGTCTCCGTGCTTGGGAGACGTGAACAATCTAATCATCACATAATAAAAGGCAAACCACAAATGATACAAACACAAAGAAATGAATGCGAAACAGCAGCGTGAACAACATTTACGAGGTGTGTACAGCCAAACCGAGCGGTAATTACGGCCGTCTACTTCATTTCGTGATGGTGAAATAGGCCTTTTAAACTTGATTAGGCGTTCATTTAAACAAGAGAAGTCAAGATAATAAATATTAAAAGGGTGTTCTTGTTGTTGCAGTTGATGGGTTCGACTCGTGACTGATGTTAAAGCCTCTCGGGTTACTGGGGTTTACTTTTATTTTGTTATGGATGTTTTTCCAGGAAGAAGATGGTTGATGATCCTCATTATAAGAGAATTTCAATGAAGCTGAATGAATTTAGATACAGTGTATAATGCGTCTCTGTGAATCTCTCTTTCTCTACTCACCATTCCGTGTGCTACACGATACTTGGTTTATGTAATTGTTAACAATTCTCAAAAGCTGATATTTTTGTTACAGATTTACAGGTTAAATTCAACCATCTTTTTGTAAAGTACCAAAAGGGAAATAGATCTTAAAATTAAACCCTACCGTGATGTTTTGTCATGTGATATTGTTACAACCATAATAGCTATATTTCTATTCTAATGTTATGAGTTTAATTTATCTGCTAAATTGAAACATTTCATTTTACATAAAAACTGTTAAACATCCATTGAATAAAAGAGACACATATCATAACTTTCTGATTAACTGGGGCCTTTTATCACTGTTAAAATAAAAATGTCCTAAATGGTGCATCAAAAGGGAATGAAAAACCTGCTTATGTATAAAAAAATATATTTAGGTTTTGAGGAATAAAGGAATAAAGAACACAAAAAAACATATTTGGACATAAGCCACAGGTATTGGACCCTGACCATAAAAGTCAATGGGATCCAAGAACTGGTTTGCACATTCATCTTAAATCTTAAAATGTATGTAGATTTTTAAAATAAATAAAGAAACAATTGGTATTTTTGGGTGAACTATCCTTTTAAGAACGTGAAACATCCACACAAGTTTCTATAATTTCATTCTTCATGCTTGGTTTAATACTGAACAGTTTCTTCAACTACAAGGCTTTGGTGGTACCGCTGGTTTAATGAAACACCCCACCCCTTCACTTCGCTTCATTGTTAGTTTTGGAAAGCCCCTACGACTCTGACACTAATGCCGTCCAGTCCACCCCGTCCCTTGTGCGACTCACGCGAGCGTAACTCTGCTCCCTTTGATCCGGCCTGTGATTTTGGCAGCACGTGACGACTACATCTGCATGTGGTCCTCATTCTCAGTTTCCTTTAAAGAAGTTTCAGATTCTGCCCTGGTTTCAACCGCACACCTGCGTAAAGGTTCTGTCCTGTTCTTACCTGTTCATAAACTGCTCCGTCTCACCTGATTGGACAGAAATGATAAACAGATCTTTATGTGGGTCTCGTAAATGAGTGTGAAGATGGAAACCCGGATTCCATCGCAACACCTGCGGACAAACACACGAGTAAAACACACCTGGTGATGAGTCAGGAGAAGATGTGATTCATTACTGCATCATGCATGGCATGCGAACACTTACTAAACACGAATCAACATCTAAACGGATGGGAGACACTTTCTTCCAGCTATTATTGAAATGTAAAAAGTCAAACATAGAAATGGAGGACACCTTGTGTCATTGAGAAGCATGCCTATGTAAATACAGATAAAGAAGGAGAGAGAATTACTGCAATGGAGTCTCATAAGCAAAATAGTCTGTTGGAATCACATGGAATCTACTTTACCATCACACATTTACTATAAAAAGACATGCAGATGCAGTACATTGCAGATTTGTGCATTCATGGGATTTTCTTGATATTACTATGACTTTAGAAAAACATGTGCAACACATTTTTTTTAAATTCTTAAGAATCGGACAAGGAAAATAGCAGGCCTTCAGTTTCGTCAATGAGAGTAAATAACTCAATATGATCAAGAGGCTGATGTGTTTTGGGGTGACCCCTTTTGAGGGGCCAAACGGGGTCCGGCGGAACCCATCTGTGAGTTATTATACCCCGACAGTCTCGAGCCATCCAGCAATTCCTTTAATCCAAGACAGAGATTAAAGGGTTCAGATACTTCAATTTTTTTTCCATTCAGGAACACGTCAACCCCACCCTCCATATTAAACAATAAAGCCTCTGTCAATCAAGGAGAGAAAGGTGAATCCTTTGTTCTTGTAGCATAAACGGCACACATGCAGAGGAGGATTTTGTGCGAAGAATATTTGCCAATGAGAAACACATTGACAGAAATAGAGAAAAAGTAATGTTATTTGTTTTTGTTTTTTAAAGTTGTGTTAATGATTTTTTGTTAAATTAATCATACATTGAAGTAGTAAGTTTAAGGTTCTTGACAAGGTTTAAAGACCAATCATTATCCCAAACCAATAAGGATGCACTTATCTCCGTGTTTTAGTCTATGTAAAAATACCACCTCTATACCTGTGTCCTAAATCTATATGCATTTTTTGTATCTGTGTCTTTTCCCACGCTGTTATGGTATGGGGTTTAGGGGTTTGACACCTCTCATGATAAAAAGCCCACTTGAGTAAATTGTCGCTGGACGGATTCTCGGTCTCTAAATTTATAATCTATTTCTCCTCAGGGCTGTAAAGTTTGATGTCCACATGAGCCTTCCGTGCACACTTGTATGTGTGCGTGACAGATACCATTAAGAACAGGCAATGTGTACACCATGTGCTCTAGAGGGTGAGGAAAGAAGACAAGCAATATATTTACAGACATTTATCATAATAATATTTTAAGATTCCAATAGATCCGAAATACACAATATGCGTCTGAACATGAGTGTGACACCGCATTGATTCAAGCACATCTCACTTTAGCCAGAATTCCTCTCTCCCACTTCCTTTGACGTCACAGTCCGAGAAAGCAGGCCCGTTGTGGTCAGTGTGGAAGAGGAACGGCTCCGAAACGACTCCAGGAATTCTAATGGTGGATTTTAAGAGAAAGAGAATCACATAAGGGCTTGGACAGCGCTGTTAGAATCAAGCAATTTTTTTTCACTTTCTGTGAGAAGTTGAGCTACTGGCCAAATCTCTTTATCTGGAAGCATGATCATGTCAAACAGCAGATAATGAGCGGTTACAATTGTTATACAGTATCAACTGTGGAGTGTGAGAATGTACACACATGCACGCCCACACACACATATTCGGTGTGTTGGTTAGGGTTAGAAACTGGGGAAAGAAACAGTTCGAACAAGGTTATTTTAGTTAAATGAGTTCAAACTTTAAATACACTTTTGGTAACTGACCAAAATTTACCAAAATTATAAGCATTACATTTTTAATCTTTTAAAATAAAACACACTGTAAATAATTCTACAATAATACAATACAATTGCTTGAGAATTTCGCTAAAATTAACCGAAAATATGAATCTAAAAATAACACACTTTTAAACCTGCCCTCTCAAATCGATCACCATGGCTCAAGTATCTAGTATTGGTAATTATTTTTATTTAATTGTAATAATGTAGTTTTAGTTTATTTTATTTGAATAATCTGTTTTAATCTTTAAAAAAATCTGAATGCCAGATAAATTAGCTCAGCTCAATTAATTTTCAGCTCTGAACTGGAACGGAATCTTGGCCAGATTACTGTTTTTTTCTCATTACTCTTGGGAGTTTGTTTGTCTTAACTGTTCATTATCAGGACGGTGAACTTCCGAGCCTGATCTTCAATGACTACCACGTGTTTGTGCTTTGAAGCTCCAGCCAAAACAAAAGAATACAAACTCCCTGGAGGAGGACTGAGGAAATAACCGGGCAACCTGACCGTGGATGGACATACATCCTTCTCTCAACAGTACGTCCTGAAGGGTTTAAAACACTCTATCTAACATTATAACCACATTCTGCTCCCATTCTGTGAAGTTTTGCACTATGTCAGCATTTGGGATTAATAAGAACAAAAGAGGTGCAAAAAAAGTGAAAGTCAAATGTAATTGTAAGGGGTTAAATAATGGAATTCGCTAAGGTGGGCTTTTGGAATCTCCTGGTATGTGATGGCAGGTTTTTTGCCACCGTAGGGCATCATGGTTTAGAAAAATCAAAATTCCGACCACGTTTGACTAAAGGGAAGAGAACATGTCATATCAACACAAACACATGAAATAAAAAGGCCTGCGGGCTCATTTTTCAGAAACAATTGAGCGTGTCTGTAGATGTGCAGGTCAATCATACTGTAGATGGAGTAAGTATGAAAAATATGAGGGTTTGTGTGTGTGGGTGGGTGGTTTCGTGTGTAAATGTGCGTGCATGTTGGGTGATAAGGTTTGGTGGTGATGAGTGATTCCTGAATAAATAGGAGATTGAATCAGAAAAACAGATTAGTTTATAACTTCAACAGAATTTACAGTATATTATTGAAGTCCTGTCAGCATCCCTATTGTCGGTACACGATCCTTTCTGCACAGGCGCGTAACTACTTAGTAGAATACGCACATGTGCAGTTATAATTCTGTTTTGTGACTATTTACGATGCTACACTATCTGATTTCATGTCTGTGAAACCAATGTCCAAACCAAATGAAGATTTCTATAATGATTTTCAACAAAACATGATGTATGCGTATGTGTAAGATAACATATTGACCTATTTGGAAAGCAAATGTTAAAAGTTAAGATGGCACGTGTCATTTACTGTAGGTAACAACTGCCTTTGTTACAATCAAAGATAGAGGACAACTACTTTCTGCATCTTGTTTTTTAGCATTTTGCTGAGGTTGTTGATCACAATTGGCTCCCTAGTGAACCACACACCGATATCTTTAAGATTACACAGTGGAATACTTCTTGGACGCAGAAGAAGGCCCTGGCATCTTCTAGATAAGTGGGTATCCAGGTTCGCAAACATAAATACACTAAAACTTGCTTCATCTGATGAAGTGGGATGATCATTTTTCTTTACAGCTTTATGCTACGAGGTCAAGTATTGCATCCCATTCTTCTCTTTCAAGAGAACGAAAGACTCCTTTGATAAGTTGCTGTTACCTTTCCCCTCTCTCCACGCCAGACATATGTCGGTAACTTTGAGTTATTAGTACTATAATTTTAAATGTTAAAATTTTATTTAAATATATTTAGAAATGTAAAAAAACCAACATATGTTACACATTATTTTATGAAAAAGAAAGCATCAATACAACTTTTAAAGTTGTTGCTTTCTACACATGACTTGCTTGCTTAATCACATTTCTGCAATCATACAGTAATAGGACCAAATTTTGCGATAATGCGATATGCACTTGTGTGACATAATATTTGTATAAAGTTAACATTTCCGTATTTTGTGGTGCACACAGTAAATCACGTCCGCGAGAGGGTTAGTTGTGGACTGGTAGTAAGGGAGTTGGACTTGTAAGCTGAAGCTCGTTTATTCTGCAGTGATAATTTTCCACTGCA
Source organism: Triplophysa yarkandensis (assembly GCA_033220385.1). NCBI lineage: Eukaryota > Metazoa > Chordata > Actinopteri > Cypriniformes > Nemacheilidae > Triplophysa > Triplophysa yarkandensis. The sequence continues at coordinate 5,858,093 of CM065677.1, read as the reverse complement.
CAAATTCTTGTAAGCCGTTTTGGATAAAAGCGTCGGCCATATCCTGGCTCTGTCGGGGTGTCTGTTTGCCTGTCTGTTTTTGTTTGTGTTTGATAGCAGGCCAAGTGCTCTGATACTTTGTCACTCACCCTGCCCCCATGTCTTCCCCGCGGCATCCCCGATCACTGGCTCCTAATTACTTCATCACCACCACCATACCTATTTCCATTTTGTGGATTTTCTTCTATATTTAATCCCTCTTGTTCTATTTTCTTTTGTCAGTCTGTTGCTTGATGGTACCCTGTTTTTTTTTGCCATAGCCTAAGCCCTTGTCTAACTTTTCGTGATCGAATCCCTGTCTTGTGTGAAGAGATTGCCTTTTCATTATTTTTCGCTCCTGTGCTTTTCAACCTTTTTTGTTCCGCTCTAGGTCTTGCTGCTGTTTCCGGTCCCCTTGGTGAGCAGCCCTGTGGCAATGCCCGGCTTTGGATTTGTTCGTGGAGGGGTCAAGATTCCTCCCGGTGTGTTTGGATTTGTTCGTGGCGGGTCGAAATTTCTTACTGTGTGTTTGGATTTGTTCATGTCGGGTCGAGATTCCTCACTGTGTGTTAGGATTTGTTCATGCCGGTTTGAGATTCTTCCCCGATAAATGAACTCTGTGTTGTCAGGTTTTGGGGCTTTTCGGTAGAGGATGACTGCACTGTTTGACAGGTCGGGCCATGGAGATGAGGTGGCCGCCCAGCTGTCCAAGCTATCGCAAGGAAGGAGCTCAATCACTGACTTTTCCATCAAGTTTAAGATACAGGCAGCTACCTCGATCTGCCACGAGAACTGGTGTAGCTAATCAATCTCTGGCTGAGTGTGGAAACTCGGCTTATTGCCAATGCAAATGGAGCGATCCCTGCTCACCCCAGATCATAAGCAGCAGCAATACCTGCAGGGTCTTTGTTTCTATTGCAGCAACTCTGGCCATCAAGCACTCCGTTGCCTGTTAAAAGCACATGCCCATTCGTAGGTCGACAGCCTGAGTGGGCCCAATCTCTGTCTCCTCTCCGGCACCCCTCACTCTGCTGCCGTATGCCTCTTTTTGGAGGAAAGTATGGACAATGCCCTTGTGGACTCTAGTGCAGAAGGAGGTTTTATCAACTCTGTTATCGGCTGCCGCTGGGCCACCCTGCCATTCCTCTTGCCAAACTTATTTCTGTCTGGTTGCTAGGGTTCCCATCCTCCTATGCCCCTAATATAACCCCTTAAGTGAAGTTAACTTTTTGAAGTAACTACACTTAAAGAATTAAGCCGTACATCCTTGAATACCCCAATACTCCCATCAAATTAGGGCACCTTGGCTGTCACAGCACTATTCCTAGGTGGGTCGAGTTAAATATTCTGTCTTGTCATGGAATTCGTTTTGTCATGTGTATTATTTGGGTCCTGTCCCTTTTTCTCTCTCTGTGTCCCCAGTGTTGCAGGTTTAAGCCACTGGCTTGGAAGGGGTCACCGGGGAGTACCTCAATTTTTGCGCCGTCTTGAGCCGTGACGGGCTACCTTGCTCCTTTTGCATCATACCAATGACTGCGCCATGGACCTTCTACCAGGTACTTCTCCTCCTAAGGGTAGCTTATTTCCCCTGTCCAGTCCTTAAAGAGAGGCGATAGATAAATATATTAGTAAATCTGTGCAAGCGGGGCTTATTCACCCTTCCTCAATGACAACAGGTGCTGGTTTCATTTTCATTTAGAAAAAGGGTTGCTGTTTGTGTCTATGTATCAATTATCGAGGTTTGAATTAGAAAACTGTGAAAATAAACACACTCTACCTCTCATGTCTTCTGCCTAATTTTTCACAGGGAGCCCAGGTGTTCACTAAATTAGATCTTTGCAATGTGTATCACCTGGTTAACATACGCGAGTGAGATGAAAGGAAAATGGCATTTAACACCCTGGGGACGGTATGAGTATTTAGTGCTTCCATTTGGTCTGACTAATGCTCCAGACATTTTTTTAAATCTAGTCAACGATGTATTGGAAGACATGGCAAACCAATTTGTCTTTGTATACCTGGATGATATACATGTTGTTTCCCCCATTGTCAAGGAACACACCCACTACGTTTGACTGGTTCTTCAGCGCTTGGCGGAGAATCAGCTTCATGTTAGGGCGGAGATGTTCTACTTCCAACCCGACTCAGTTTTGTTCCTTGGCTTCGTTGTCTCCCCTTGTGGGATTGAGCCTAATCATGCCAAGATCAGAGCCGGCACAGAGTGGCCAGCTCCCAACTCTCGCAAAGCACCGCAGCGATTCTTGGGGTTCCCTAACTCTTACCTGTGCTTCATGTAGAGCTTCGGCCAGATAGCCACCCCGTTTACTGCCCTGACCTCCAAGAAAGTAGCGTTTATATGGAACCCTCAAGCACTGGTTGACTTTGATAATATTAAGTCCTGTTTTGTATCTGCCCCTGTGCTTTGTTTTCCAGACCCCAGTCTGTAATTTTCGCCTCCATGGTATGCCAATTGACGTTGTTTCCGTAAGAGGTTCTCAGTTCACTTCTCGGTTTTGGATAGAATTTTTGCAGACAGATCAGAATCACAGCGAGACTGTCCTCTGCCTTCCACCCACAGACCAATGGCCAATATGAACTTGCCAACTAGGATCTCGAGCGGAGACTCTGCTGTCTGACATCTCATAATCCCTGTGCATGGAGCCAACAGCTTTCTTGGATTTGATTGTCCTCAGGTATGTTCCCATTTGAATGTTCTCTGGGTTACCTCCCTTCTTTATTACCCTATCAGGAACTCGATGCTATGGTTCCCTCAGCTCTGGTGTTCATTCGGTGTTGCCATTGCACTTGGGCAAAGGCTAAAAAGGTTTTGGCTTGATCCACTCTGGGAACCAAAGCTGCCCCTAGCTCTTGGTTGAGTTCACCCGGTTTTTCCTGTCTCCAGTGTTAAATTCGTTGTCTCCTCTTAGCTCAATTCCAGTGGTCACTTGGTTTCTCCCCCGCCACCGTCCTGTGGATGGATCTCCGGTAAATACCACCATGAGTCTCAAAAACTCAGGTTTTCAATATCTTGTGGCCTGGTAGGGCTATGGCGTAGAGGACAGATGTTGTGTAACAGTTCGTGATATCCTGGACCGGTCGTTAATTGATGATTTCCTCTGGAAAGCCCGTCCCAAGCACCTGGTGTCGCCGATGGAATGGGGTTACTGTCACTCTGTCTAGGTTTTCTGTAGGGCATGTATGTTTGTGTTTGACAGAAGGCCATGTGCTCTGTGTCACCATCTTCATTACCACCACACCTTTTTCCATTTTCTTAGTTTACTTCTCCTCTGTTTAGTCCCTCTTGTTCTCTTGTCTTGTGACAGTACATTGCCTGATGGTTCCCTGGCTTCTTTGCCATAGCCTAAGCCCTATTCTAGTCTAGTCTTGTTGTCCAGTGTTTTTCACCCACTTTGTTACAGCCCCCCGTGTGAGCAGACCTGCGGCAATGCCCTGCTTGAATTTGTTTGTGCCGGATCGAAATTCCTCCCCATGTTTTTTTTTTACTCCCACCGAATTTTGGATTAACTGCCACAGAGAATTATTTGTGCAGATTGAGATCCCACAACGCATCCTTTGCGCCGTTGCCCGGACAGGCAGACCCCGGGAGGTATTTTCCTTTTTTTCCTCGAGGCTCCAGGAAGGAGTTCTATGAAGACTTCTTAGTTGGATTTGGAGTTTTTTCTCTGTTCTGATGTTCTTTTAATACTTCTAATAGATGTGTTGTTACCCAGCACCAGATTCTCCTCGTCCTTCAAGAAAATACCTGTCAAATGAATTAATGTAAATGTAAATGTAAAACAGATTCACACACAGGAGCTCATTTTGATACCTTTATGCGCGCATGACATGTTCTCTGCATGCAATACAAGCACTTGCCCAAGCACAACATGCCATCTGATCGAGAAACAAACCAAATCTGCATTTAAAGTAATTTCATTTACAAATCTGCTGCTTAGTTTTGCATTAAGGTTACTTTCTAAATACACAGTTTTATCCCATCTTGCTGTAAATGTTTCTTTAGTCATATGGGAAACAACGAAAGAAAGACAGAAAGAAAGAAAGAAAGAAAGAAAGAAAGAAAGAAAGAAAGAAAGAAAGGAGTCATTTTTATATATTGTGATGTCAGTTGCAAGGTATGTGCACCAGTGTGCTCATTTTTACACTTGTAGGATTGTGATTATTGTGAGATTGATGGCTGTTTGGAGAGAAAGAGAAGCCCTTCATTATAAGCTTTGATGTTCTTATGACTAAAATCCTTAAACATTTAACTGCTCACAGACCTGAATGAGATGGAGGAGAAGCTTGCAGAAGACAAGCCCAAAATCTCTCAGCGCTCGTGTTTTAATAGACACAGACATAAATCAACTGAGAAGCAGAACTGGCAGACATCCATCACATTGTTCAGTCCGTCTGCAGAGAAACAACATTATTAATCTGAACTTACAAAACAGCTTTATAACATCTGATATTTGAGTCTAGACTGAGCATAGTTTGAGACATTACTGAGATTGAGACATTTATATTACAGAATCTGAGATCCCTGAGATTGAACCCATGACCTTGGGATCATAAATGCTATGCTCTGATCACTAAATCACAGGGTTTTCTTTAATAAAAATCTTCAAGTTTTTATTAAGTTTTCAATAAAAGTCTATTGTGATTTCGTTTTTTCAAATGTAAAATGTTCTGACTGCCTGAAACAAAACCCCTTGTTTGTTTTATCTCAAACACATCTCATCCTCGTCTCATTCCTTCTTTCAGGCTATCATGTCTTTTCTTGCCTCACCTCCTCCGCCGTTATGTTTGACCCTGTTCTCCGCCCCTCAGAGCGTTGCATGCAATAGAAGAGGGGTAAAAGCGGGGGGTCTTCCATCTGCCCTCAGGAGTAAAGGGGCGGTGTGACCGCTGAGATAGAAAAAGGTTTTTTAAAAGGTTCATCTCTTTATTTATTTATTCGGCATCTCACTGCTGTTTCAGAGGAAAGTAAAATCCCATTTGACGACTATCCATCATTGAGGGGTTTTCAAAAATGCTTTGATATCAAGAGTGCTTTCCTCCCTTCCTGACGGATGAGAAAGATGTTATCTCTAAAACTAGTTTGGACAGGTACATTGTGAGCAATTTAAATCCTATCCTTCCATAAAAGAAGTCACCACATACCAAGACCAAAAATACAAAGCACACCTGTATTGCTTTCTTTCTTCCGCAGAACACAAAATTAAGATATTTTAAAGAATGTAAAGAATGACACCCATTCGTTTGCAATTTGTATCCATAAAATGCAAGAGAACGGGTGCTGTTGGTTGAAACTTTCTTAAAAAATAAATGCTTTAGGGCTCTGCATAGGATTAAAGTTAATGACATTTGAAATGACAAGAGGTAAGTAAATAATGACAAAATATACGATCAATTTAAGAAAATGGAAACCACATAAATATAATGACTAGATAGCATAATACTTCATTCTATTTGAATAATGAATTCATAGAATGTCATAGAAGGGGTCAGTCGTGGTCTGGTGGTTAGAGAGTTGGACTTGTAAGCAGAAGGTTGCGGGTACAATTGACAGCAGATAATGACTTAAGTGTCCTTGAGCAAAACACCTTACCCCTGTTGCTGTGCTCTGTAAGTCGCTTTGGATAAAAGTGTCTGCCAAATGAATAATTGTAAATGTAAATGAATGTAACTACATGTCTGTTTGATTATGATAGATACGTTTTATAAAAGTACTTTTGTAAAGATGCACTCTGGATACTGAAGATTATTGCTAAAAGTCTTAGAACATGCAATTATTTACCTATGCAAATTTCCTTTTTTTATGTGTGACCATTAAAATTTTTAGTATTTTTAATAACACAGACCGTTTACACAGATTGTATTTTAAATATCCCTTATTAATAAAACAACTGAAAGTGATTTGGTAAGTCAACTGGAAGTAGAGGTTTTAACAATAGCGATAATTAAGGTGGGCAGTAACTGCCAATAACCAATAGTTTTGACCATAGACTAATTTGAAACAACTCTCCACGCATTCACTGAACTCAAACATACACAACAGGAAGTTGTGTTGAACTTCGAACACACGTTGACTAAACTAATCTGTACTTTAGATTAAAGTAAATATAAACATATAAGAACTATTAACATACTTTAAAGTTTTATCACCTATTTCATCACAAATGTGAATATAATTAAGTTTATTTAAAATTATTATTACTGAATAGAAGTTATATAAATAAAGTTATTTTATTTTATTTTTTTATATTTTATGCTTTTGTTACAAAAGGTTAACGATTCTTTCTCCATTAAAAAACATTTTAATTGAACAATTAAACAGATGCGGTTTAATTTCGTCCACCACACCAACACGTTGTGTTCTTTCTTTCACATAATGGGATCTCTATGTCCCCTTGTTTGATTGCCCATCCAAATAAAGTCCCGTCCCAAAGTAGAACCGCACAAGTAATCGTTAAAAGATCGCAATCTTAGTTCGACCCACCAAACGATCCTCATCCCTCACTTTTACGATTCATGAAATTATAATTCCAGGAAGAAAGAAGACCAAATTAGAAGATTTTTGAATTTGTGTTCCATATATGAATTTTATCATAAACGCCAAAGACCTGCTTCGATTTTCTTATTCATTATTATCACTTCTTTTCTTTTGTTTCACCACTGTTTGTGCCGTCATATTATTGCTTTTCACTGGATTAGTTTTAGTTTATATATAATAAATGATTCACATTTTCAGTCGTGTTTTCGTTGTCATTTGCTGCAACCACCTATACAGGAGTTGGTTCACTTTTAAATGTTTTTCCGCCTAAATCCAATAGACCAAGCCTAGGATCGTAATATTTAATGGGGGCTCGTCCGGGACCAAATAATTAATTTCCCTGGAGATAAACTTATTTAATCCCCTGGGTGTGTGCATTTTGGTTCAAATTATTTTGCTGGTGCTTAATTTGGCCAGTTGTGGTGTGGCGCGTGTATAGACTGAATAGCGTAGTGTTGTCTCTGTTCATAACGGTACAGATTAAATAACAGGACTTTGTTAATAATCCGACTGGGGAGAAAATAAACTTGTACAAAAAGAAGGAGTTGTTATTAATTGCAAAGATATAGGCTCTCAAGATCTCTGCGCTCCGCAAATGAGCTGAGACTTGTGGTACCAGCTCAAAAGGGTAAGAAATCTCTCTCTCTCTCTCTCTCTCTCTCTCTCTCTCTCTCTCTCTCTCTCTCTCTCTCTCTCTCTCGAACGTTCTCTGCTTCAGTTCCTCGATGGTGGAACGATCTGCCTCTGGCTTCACGCTTGTCAGACTCGGTCTCCATCTTCAAAAAACACCTAAAAACTCATCTTTTCCAGCTACATCTAACTCACTAACTCACTACTTTTCTAACTACTCACTCTATCAAATCAAAAAAAAAAATTCTTTTGTAACTTCTCTCTCTGTGTAACTTGGTAACATTGTTGTAGCACTTATTAACCTATTGTTGTATCGGCTATTTACCGCTTCATTGTCTCCTCGACTATTGTAAGTCGCTTTGGATAAAAGCGTCTGCTAAATGACTAAATGTAAATGTAAATGTAATCGCCTAGCATTTCAAGATTTCTCTAAGGAAACAAATGCGAAAACAGGAGGTTAAGGATGTAATTTTACAGCGTTTGCTTGAATTAAATGTACGGACTATTTCAGGTGATGAGGATGGTGCAGATGGTGGTTTATCAGACATTTCTGGGATCGCAACATTTGAATGGGGCTCGTCCGGAGTTTACAAAAACGTTCTACTCAAATGGTTCGAATGAGATCATCCATGTAAGACACAAGTCTCAACTTCAGGATCACTCAAATATGTAACGTTCTATAGACTCGTCATATTCTACAGCGTGAGATGGTACAGAAAACAAAACCACTCAACCACAAACTTACCAACAAGAAGTTAACAAAGCAACAATTTTTTAATTATTTACATACTTTATTTCGATTGAAGCTTGGAATGTTATGTTGTCTTTTTTATCTCAATCTTGTTTGATAACCTAATGTACAGAAGTGGTTAATCTTTAGCTCTTGAAAATCATGATCTTTATTTTAAGCAAAATTAAAATAAATTACAATAAAAATGTTCTCATTTAATACAGAATCGTGCAGCTTTGTCCAAAAGATCTGGGGTTTTATTAAGCGTAGACTATTTTGTTGCGTAGATGCGTTAAAAAATGATCTGTGTGATTTCTAATCAGCGCGTTAAGAAAATATAAACCAAATAACAAATAATGCATGATAATGGAAATATTAATGAATAATTAAACAAATGAGCTAATAATAATCAGACCAGAACTGTTTTCGTTTCTCTCGGCTCTATGCTAGGCTAAACGACCTTCCCTAATCAATCTCTCCATATGGAACTTTAGTTAAATGTTATGAAATTGACAAACGTGATTGACTAGATTTTGTAGCGTGTAGGTTAAACACTGTTGCACGTTTGTGTGTTTTTATGTTTTTACCTGAGCTTAAGGCCTTAATGTTAGCATCCGTGCTTGTTAGCAAACATACTGTTCTCCACTAATGGCGCAACCACTCAAAACATTCTTACATGTCATTTATTATAAATAACACTACAATGTTTAATAATATTTACAATATTTACTTACATGTTATATGTAATGTATGTGTTCCGATCAATGGTCTGTGTCCGGCAGTGCGTAGCAGCATATGGCAATCAAGCGGCATGTGTTTCTATGAATGCTAGTTTTTATTTCGCCACTACAGAGCGTGCTACTATACGCAAAGGTTAGCTTCCCCACCGTTTTATTTGACGCGTCTGCCGCAAACACAACCCATAAGAACTGTACTTGGGAATTTGCAGATAGTTCCGGAACTTACTATCGGTGCCGATTAATCGGTATAACCGATAACCTGGTCAACCTCTAACTGGAAGGTTTAGCTACATTTGCCAACATTGCACAAAAGTAAATTGAATAAAGTGACATTACTTAGTGCCCTATATGAGTGTCACGGATTGGCCAGGTTCATCCACCCCAAACACCCAGCGATCACCTGTGTACTAGCGACATATGTCCGGGCTCATTACAACGGCTATCGCGAGTATTCTAGATGGCCTGAAAGTACTAACCCGTCTCTCTATTCGGTTCCAGTCTGTCAAGGATGTCTGTTTCCAGTCCACGGTGTGTGCCAGTCTCCGGAAGCAAACCTCAAGACGATCATTGCACATTCCTCATTCCGAGGGCGTAGATTTGCTCCTGACATTGGTGGGGATGTTTGACACCAATTCCCCCACCCCAACCCGATAAACGGAATGCATGTTTTATTCATATCCTGCAATATGCAAAATCACTTTACATTAATACTAGCAGTGCTTCGATTGATATTAATACACTCGAAGTTAAATTAAGGAATAGTGCAATGTAAATGGAACGTGTAATAACTGACCAAAAGATTGATTAAAGACTATTCGTAAAAAGAATATAGAAAAGAAAGAAAGAAAAAAAGGAAATATTGAAAGAAGAGGGGATGCTACACTATGGTAAATATTATGTTGATGCCATGAAATTTAAAATCAACTTAAAATTTCGTAAAATTATACATTTTCTCAGTTTAAACATTTCACGTGTCGTGTATGTTGTATTCTAAATAAAATATAAAATTTAAAACTCATCGTTGCTGGTTGTATTATTCACAATTTGTACAGTGTCCCACATTTCTTTTGGAATCAGGTTTGTATAAGACACATTTCGCCTGGATAGTTTTGCCCCTTTCAGGAAAAATAGCAAGTGAGTTTACAACTGAAGACATATCACAATGAATCCTGCTCAAACATCAGCATCATTTAAAGAAGGAGCACTGCATAACCTTTGACCTTTCCTCTTCACCTGAACTACAACATGGTTGATCTGCTTCTGTCCCCTATCAAAACACATAAAGGCATTCCTCATGAGAACTGACCGAGAATGCCTCAGCCTATTTATCGGTAACAATGTTAAATCTCAGGACAATAGATGCAATAATATCAAGTCATGGTTCATCATAACCTTTGACCTCTTCTATCCATCACTGTATGATATGCAGAACAACTGATATACAATAGTTTATCGGACAAAACATGATAAACATTCGCCATTTAAATAGCAATCATTATATTCCACTTTTTTCTTAATCTTAGTGTGGAAATCTCAAATCAGACCATGCATGTTTATCAAAACTCTTTGTGTGATGTGTATTGTCTATTGGTGAACTGTCAACAACATTCTAGCAATACCTATATTGTGGCATATCAATATCTTTCAAAAGACGGATTTCTGACAAATATTCATCATTAGTTAAGGAGAACTGACAGTGATTATATTAATACTTTTTTAAAGACAGAACGTGATTGAACCCTTTCTGGCTGTCTATGTTAAGTGGATTAAATTATCGGTGGGGACATTTCAATGCTCGGAGGATATTGGTGGGGACACAACCCTTCCGTCCACCCTAAATCTACGCCCCTGTCTCATTCATCTCTACACCCTTGACCTGTTATGTTTCACCATATCCGCACGTCAATCTGCATTCCCTGCTCTGCAGTTCAAACAAACCCATTATTCACCGCTCACCTCAGTTGTGGTTCTGCTTCCAAAACAATAAGAATAAAGAATGCAGTCAATTAATGCCAGCTTCAACATGTCATACTAACTAAAATAACAGATTTTTAAGCAACTTCATCCTGTTGTGTCCAATGAGCAATACAATCCTTCAGAAAAATAACATTTTGCTCTACCAAAATCGGCTTACCTGTAAAAAAAAAAAGTAAAGGTATAGGCCCTCAAGATCTCTGCGCTCCGCAAATGAGCTGAGACTTGTGGTACCAGCTCAAAAGGGTAAGAAATCTCTCTCTCTCCTTCTCTCTCCCTATCTCTCTCTATCTCTCTCTCTCTCTCTCTCTCTCTCTCTCTCTCTCTCTCTATCTCTGTCTCTCTCGAACGTTCTCTGCTTCAGTTCCTCGATGGTGGAACGATCTGCCTCTGGCTTCACGCTTGTCAGACTCGGTCTCTATCTTCAAAAAACACCTAAAAACTCATCTTCTCCGGCTACATCTAACTCACTAACTCACTTCTTTTCTAACTACTCACTCTATCAAAAAAAATATATATACTTTTGTAACTTCTCTCTCTGTGTAACTTGGTAGCATTGTTGTAGCACTTGTTCACCTATTGTTGTATCGGCTATTTACCGCTTCATTCTCTTCTCGACTATTGTAAGTCGCTTTGGATAAAAGCGTCTGCTAAATGACTAAATGAAATGTAAACGTAATGTAAATGTAAAGCATCTTCAAAATATTTAAACTCAAATAACCTCAAATAAGACTCAATCCAACTTTCATTCGGTTTGGGTCTTGTCGAGGCTTTTTTACCTTTAAAGAAACCAAAAAACTTGCTTACATTAGTCTCCAATGTAAACCGTCTGGACCCTACAGTGGTCAGGTTTGCTTTTTTTCGGCCCAAATTATACATTGATTTAAAATTAATAGTCACATTTCCGAGGATATGTGACCTCACAGAGTTTTTACGATAGAGGAGAGTAAAACAGACAAAGGAGTTTAGTTAGATCTGTCTGTAGTTAATCTTTGCCTGGGGCTTACGAAAGACTCCTATCTCTACATCTTGTCACAACCCCTTTTGGATTCACACTTTCATTTTGGACATACGTATAAATGAAATCAAGAAATTGGCAGGAGACAAAAAGTCAGTCAGGCCCAGCTAACTGCATATATTGTTGGTTGGGTTCTTTCAAGCTCAAAGATTTTTGACAGCACAAATCTAATTTTCCTATGGCTAAAGCCTGGACAGAAATTAGGCCACGCTTGTAATCCCGCCTGAATGAAGGTTAACTTCACATGCCAAACGCTCTCGCCTTCAGCTTTCAATCTACAGCCTGTAAAATCCATCAGCAGTTTCTTTACTTTCCCACAAATAAAATCTCAAAGATTCCACTCCCGGCCGTTTCCAAACTATGCTCAGCATAAACGCTTTTCCTCTCCCGGATTCTAACTTTAAACTTTATTTGAAGGAGGTTGAATAGAAAAGGAAAGAATGGAATGGATAAAAAAAAGCTTTAATCACAGAAACAAATGCCATAGGAAAATCATGCACAGACGGAGGGCAATGAAAGCTGGCTCACTTACTGGAATGATGAAGATGTTCTTTACATATTGATTCAATACGATATTGTTGTTTTTAAAATGTACATCTGAAACCGATTTAAGGACATAACACATTGAAATGAGACAAACATACAACAAGACTCACACGATAAAGTGAATCATACTCAGATCATATATTTTAACTTTATTTTGTCGAATCAGAGTTAAGTGTGAAATAGATTAATCCCAAACCTTTAAAAAACTTCTGTAAGAATAACAACTGTATTATAGATATGCGATTTATTTTCACGATAAATCGCATCCAGAATCTGGGTTTGTGTTATAAATGATAAATAAAATAAGTATACATAAATTCTGGTATTTATAAAGAAACTGATAGCCTATGCAAATTGCATATACTTTACATATGACACATATCTCCAAAATCGGTAACCAAGAAAGTAGGCAACATCACTCAATTCCTTATAACAATGAATAATTATAGAAATTGCATGGAATTGGAGAGAAAAATTATTGTACTATACGTGGATGATTCGTCTCGTATTGTCCATAGTGACGTTTTGCCCGGACCAAAATGGCAACGCTGTGGATGCCTCACAGCATTGGGCCAAAGACCTTCATGCCGATTCTAAGAGCAAATTCTTCATAGTGAACGAGAAGAGCCGAAATCCGCCGGGGAGAGACGAATCTTTATCTGAAGTTTCGGACAGGAGGAAAGAGGGAAGGGAAAAACGGGGTCCAATAATAGCTTTCAGGTTTTTTTGTAATTTTTTAATGTAAAAATGTATTAAATTATTTTATTTATTATGTTGTGCACACAACCTGATAAAAGCGAGTGCTACAGTGCGACCAAAAAAGGCGGAAAAGTTGGATTTAAGTGTTAGGGAGGTGAAAGAAATAAGCCAAAAATAAAAAGCAGAATCTGTTTAATTATGTGAATGAGAATTTTTTCTGGATTGTGTTTTTTATTATACACAAATCATTTACAATTGCTAAATAAGGATGGATAGAAATTGATACAAATAAAGAGCCAAATCTTTAAAAAATCAGGACTGACCATTACTTATGTACAGTGCCCGACTGTGTTTGATGTTTGATGGGATCTAGCGGAGGCTACACGGCGGGACGCAGTGGGCATAAAAAAGTTCATTTTTGGTTTCTTATGGTTATCCAAAAATAAAGAAGAGTAAAACTTTGATAGCTTATTGATTCCCGATGGATATGCATGCTTATAAACAGGCAACGAATGTGAAATCACATGACCACTCGACACGATTATGAATTATTATTTTGAATTTAATCTTTTGATTCAACTGAATCATTTGGGTGTTCTGGAAACTACTTAAGTGAACTAAAATGAATCAGACTGGCCGACAATATATCCAGCGCTATTTTATTTAACAAACAATCCCCCTGTTAACCACATGACTGTCTGTCTTTTTACTGAGACACTGACCTCCAAATAAAACGCAGCTGCAACCCCAGGCCTTCGCTTTAAAACCGCTGCAATTTCTCCTTTAAAAATGAGGCAGATGTTCAGAAAACCTTCCAAAATCGTTCCTTTCCCGGACCACTCAGACACATCAAGGCCTTTGTGCATCAATGGGTGTTTCCTGGAGATTTGAGCAGGATATCAAAGAAGCGGCACAGCCGGCATGCTGGAGGAAAGCCAGTTACCCTTCAAGACCATAAGAAGATGTAGAGAAGATCTGCAGAAGCTTAAGACAGTTTTTAACAGGCCACAGGGTGCTGAAATCCCAGGTGACAGTTTGAGAGGAAAGAGCTCTTGCATTGATGGACAGGAGTTGATGAGGAGATAGGTAGAGGATATATGTTCTTTCCCTGCAAGCGTTTCGGTGATGTGATGTTCCCTATTGAGCATAAACTGCAGTAGTTAGAACACAAAATAAACAGAGACTGAGTCAGGGTTTGAATGGTACAGACCAAAGTGTGCATGTGTGCCAATGCATACTTTAGTATTTTGCAGGACTATAGTTAGATGATCAACTAGTAAATTCTTAAACATATAGGAGTATACCATAGTTAAGATAGTAAACCTTAGCAAAGCCAATAAAACATCGTGATATAAATCATTCAGTGCTACATTTAAATCAATGACCAAGTTTTTTTAAATGTGATACATCGTAGTCGTTTTTTCCTTTTATCAAGTTGTGCTCTCTATTTTTAGCAGTAGTCCTGCTATTCTGGAATTCATCTCCGACTGGCTGCAGCCCGAGCAGAATCCTTTCAGGAATGTCTGGAACTTTCTCAAACCACTACAGAGAGAAAAGTAAGCGAGAGGTTGAGCCGTGGGTGGAGGGGAAGAGAGGAAAGCAGATGCGTCTCTTCTGTCTCGGACTGCACTGAGCTCGTAAGCGTGTCATTTGCTACAGGTTGACGGGCTATTTCGAAAATGCATATTTCTTGAATTGATTAGGGAGTTATACATGAATCTCTCTGCACATGTGTGGTCTATACAGCAACAATCAGACGTAATCCCTCTCTCAGTTCCTGGATCAGTGTTACAGCTTCAAAGTATGGGTTCTTGATTGGAAGTGGAATGATCCGGTACACCTTGCCAGTAAATCTGACCCGTGTGTGTGTGTGTGTGTGTGTGTGTGTGTGTGTGTGTGTGTGTGTGTGTGTGCATATGGATCTACATGTCTGTAAATCTAACAACGTTTTTCTTTATAGGCATTTCGGATAATCTTCATTTTGCAAAAACGAATTCCAAAAATAATGACTTTTCAAATCACAAATCTTTTACTCTATCCCAGTTTAAATTGTTGTTCACAAAAATCGAACGATTCTGTCCTCATTTATTCACCCTCTCAACATTTCAAACCTACACAACTTTAATTTTTCTCAATACACTAAAGATGTTTTGAAGAATGTTGTCGGACAATGGCAGTACCCATTATTTTTATGATGTAGACACCAAAATCAATGGTTATTGCTATTGTTTTGTTACCGACATTCTTAAAAATGTCCTTTTTTGTGTTCTGCAAAAAGTCATCCAAGTTTAAAATGAAAAGTAAATTGTAAGACTCAATGTTATCTAGGATTGTAGATCAGTACTGTAGTAACTGTATTTGGGTCGGCCTGGTCTGGTCTGTGCAACTCTGTGTTTCTCTCTGGCACGCGGCAGAAAAACCCCTTCACCCGCCTCCGCTGGAAATCTGGATCAAATTAATGCTGGCAAAGACAGTGATATCCTTTATACATTTCTCTTTTCACATCCTCTCATTTCCATCTCGTTCATGCAGACTTCATTTTTCTCTTGTTATGCTTTACAAATCTCTGGGCTTTAAGGAACGCTTCACTAAATGAGAATTATTTACTCGTTCTTAATACGTGTGGCTTTCTTCTTTATGTGCATAAATAATACATTTATAATAAACTTCTCAGGCAGTTTCCAGTGAACAGAGGTATTCTTGTGCTGCCAGACTTTAAAAAAAGCAAATAAAGCCAATGAAGTTGATCATATTTACAGTATGTGTCAGATATGAATTTCATATTTATATATTTTTTTAAAGAGGAAAAATACTAACTGTAGGTACTTAGTGTGCATGCATGATTAACGCAGAATAAACTACACTTGTCGAATAAAGCGTACACAGATATCCTTTGAAATGATCAGTTTATTGAATCAGTTTTACACAGATTTGGTTTTGTGGTACAAAAGACTGTTGGTTAAACAACAAAGCAGTTTGGCGACAGAACGCACAGCCAAAGCTTTACATCACAACTCATGTCTTTCTGCTCCTCTAGTTGTCTTCAGTGTTTGTTTGTGTCTAGAACAAAATGGCTTCACCACCAATAAATAGAGTATAAAAATGCATTCGTAATAAAATTATTATAAAAAATCGAACGCAAATCATAAAATAAAAGCAAAGGCACTGAACAAAAACACCTTTGGCAGTCCAGGATTTTCAATCGATCCCCGAAAAAAGTAATTTTACGTAATAAAATAATACATAAATAACATAATACTAACATTTTCAGTACTGTCAATTAAAATATCCAGTCAAGTTTTTTTTTCTCTACAATGGATTTATGTCTAACTATGCACCAGGTACTTCCAGTTTGGCTTAGAGTTTATTTGCAATGGCCATCTGTCTTGACATTTAGCCTCCGTCACAATGGCACTGCGGTTTAAAAACGGCACATCTGGTAGGCTGCTCAAGTTCGTCCCAAAAATATTAATACAATTAATGTTGACTGTTAATATTGTGACACCAAATATTGGGTCAGATCTGTGAGACTCCTGTTTGTAACGCGCTTGCGACGTACGACCCGGACGAAATTGTGCAGTAGTGTGACTGAACGTCTGTATGCATTGAACGCGTTAGCATTAGCAACGCATTCACGGCTAGTGCTAAAAACCTGTCATACTTGGAGAAACCGTTGATCGATACACACAACGTTTCTTTAATGTAAATCAATAATATTTTAAAAAATCAATAACAAAAGCGCAATAACGTAAAAATACTAACATAGTATAATTTGATCACTGTTAACCCAGTTGACAATACAATGCAATACAGATATGCAATATAATAACATACACGTTAGGTGCGTCTATAATATCTACCCGAGACCTCCATCGAACAAAACACCTCCTGTGATATTTTCTTTTTTTTTTAGATTCTGAATGATTACGAATTCACTTTTTCAATAAAAATTGGGCCAACATTGCCCCCTCGCATCTCATTGGTCAATCTTTTGACTTATGGTCATACTTGAAAACACTTTTCTTTGGAATCATAAACTTACTTTATCCTTTCATCTACATTCTTTATCTCTCTATTTCTACACGTATCCTCATCTTTCTTCACATGCAGCCAAATAGCTACACTTATCTTTTCCAGGGAAAACCTATGGAAAAGTGTCCCACATCCATAAATACTGTCACAAATCTACCTCCGTAAACACCTCTTAACACTAGGACTAGCCCTACCACACTCGTACCTTCTATGAACAAACCTAAAATTCTACTTTTATCAATCTGATTCTGAAACAATAAAGCGTACCCCTATATTAATCCAACACACAAAGGGAAACTCTCTGGGTCTTGGTCTTAAGATCTAGTCCAAACATGCCTCTAAAACCTTCGGAATTTGCTGGCTCATCACTACTTTGAAACCAATCAGACTGTTTGTGGTTTTTCAGCCCTGACAGGGAATATATCGGGCATCAAAGTCCAACACAAAACCAATAATCTGTTATTCTAAAAGCGTGAGCGATGAAATCCACAGGGATCAACAGATAAACACCAAGCAAAGCCATGTTTCTACAGGCCAGAACTTAAGGAGATAACCCAACAAGCTCTTCTTTGCTTACTGTGGAACATTCCTGGAAGTTGAGAGCGTGTCTGAGATTTCTACCTTGAGTTAAACATTGTTAAGGTGAAAGTGTCCAGAACCCTTCAACAGTCATGAAACCAATCATGAAACCACAAGAGTATCGTTCCAGAGAAACAAACGGCGGTTGCACGCACGTTTCTGTCAGGATTTCATAGACCAAGCAACCAATCAAATTCTCCTGGACTTGGAAATGTTGGAACCTTGACGTATCAAACAGCAAACCTCCTGTGTTACTGATGTGTAGCTAGCGGATCAAGGACCTACTCTGTTTTTCTTAAATAACATTATGCCATCAATGGCCTCTTGGGGGCAGATCTTAAGAAACAAGTAAGTACCTCAAGATTGTGAAGTTCTTGTAGAGTAGGCTTTGTGCTCTGAGGTCCTAGGATTTTTCTAAGCATTCAATACAAACTAAACAAAAAAAGTACAGAAAATAAAATAACAATGCTGACAACTGCTTCTTCTGGCCTCTCTCATGTTCACCTTTAGAAAATGACATGTATAATTTAATAGGAATTAGTAACAAAAAGGCACTTCTATGATTCTATATTCTCCACTGATTTCACATACATGAGTTTAATCATATGTAGTTTAAGATATATATTATCAATAACCAACAATCAAAACAATGACATATGTCATTTCCAATAAAGGAAATGAAAGATTAAAATGTTATGTTTCCAGTACTGCCAGACCACACCAGTTTTGTATTACTAAATCTATAAAAACAATTAATAATAAATAATACGACAGTTCTTTTGGAGCAAGACCCTGGTTTCTTGTATTGAAAGTAAAGACAACACGACATGTGCCCTGCGAGTTTAAAGGTGCTTGATAAACTCAGGTTTACTCTTATTTTTGTCATCAACGCCGTTACATCATGTCTGTTATTCTTACCTTTCACGTAATATGTAAACATTTAACTTCATGCCATTAGGGGAGATAACATCCCAGAGTACCGTCTCAAACACTGTATGGGATAGGGCTGGGTTAGGGGTTTGGGACTAGAGTTTGGGGTAACGGTTGTGACTTCCAATATCATCCCATCCTAAAACATGACTCACATTCACAGAATCCCAGTATTAAACTGGTCGTCAACAACATGCCAAACACCCCCAATTTCCGTCTTTCTATCTACTCAACTCTACTCAAGATGACCCCCTATGACAGGTTGTTGCTGATGTCCAGGGCTAGTTGGTACACCTGAGTCATATCATCCAGATCTCCTAACAAAGAAAAGCTGCTGTTATCCCCAGGGGAAACCTGCGCTCCCCTCCCAAACCTTGCACCATGTAGAGGTGGAGCCGTCTGGAGTCCTTTGAAGTTAGCTAGCTGGAGAAGGTTTTCAGCAGACTTGCATCCTCTGATTTTGGGACGGGAGGTGGACTGAGGCCAGTCGGTTGCGCTGAAGGAGCTGCTGCTGATGTGGCCACTATCCTGCCGTACGATGCTGGATGGGCGACTTTGACTGCGGGATAAACCAGAATCACCAGGTGCTTGCTCTCCCAAGACGCTTGTAGGCGGAGGTCCGCTGTATGTGGAATATTTCCCGTTGCGCTTCAAGATGCCCTTTCTACTGACCACTCGCTTTGGTGGCGAGCTCGATGCAAGGGGTGTAATGTTGCCACCTAAGAGGTCGGAGGACTCACTGCGCTCCGGGGAAGAATAATACCCTGATTCCCGTTGCTGGTTGTTTTTCAAGATCCCTTTCTTTGGAAGGATGGAGATCATCTTACTGGGGGAGTGGCCTGTTAGCGTTGGCTCCTCCTCAGCTTCTTCAGGCCCTGATTCCTTCTCAGGGCTTCCTGCACCTGACACCAACTCGATGTCTTCAAGACTTGGAGAGTGTTGCTCTTCAGATAGTCTTGTTTTTAAGATGCTCTTTGGTCTCTTCAGGTCAACGCTGTCCTCTCCATTACACTGGGACACTCCGATGTCGTTTTCTTTCTTGGACTTTTTGGGACGTTGACGGACCAGCAGGAATGGCTCGGATCGAACGGCTTTGGTGGGCCGGGGCTCGGTTCGATTCTGCCAGTCAATGAGGCGAGCCAACATGGGTGAGCCAGCATCCCTCTGAGACTCACAGTCACACACGCTGTTCTTCCATCCCCAGTTTACCCACCAATGGTTGGCGATGTCTTCCACTGTGGCGCGACGCTCAGGGTTGACCATCAACATCCAGCGGATGAGACCACGAGCATCTAAAAAACAAATCCCTTTACATTTTAACACGTATCCACAAACAATACCATACATTTTTAACAAGCACAATCTTTTTAATTCCACTACCTGATGACTGAGTTGGTTCACGATACTCCCCGTTGCTGATTTGTCGAATTAAATTTTTGTGGTCTCCTCCATCAAACGGCATACTGCCATAGACCAGCGTATACAGCAACACCCCAAGTGCCCAACTGTCCACCTGCCGATAACAGATCATCAAAACAGTTGAGACAAGATAAAACAAAATCCACTTCAAATCGTAGATACTTTTGAGATATTATGGCAACAAAACAGCATTGGCCCTTACTGACTTTCAGTGAATAGACAAAAACAACCCAGATATGTTTCAAAATATTTTATTTTGTGTTCCACAAGAAAGAATCATACAGAAGCTTTGAATGACCAATGTAGTACTAAAAAATAACACTTACAAGTATTCTGGTACTTGCTTTTTGTTTTCAATGTTATGCAACATATCAGGTTGCTTTCTGTCATTTTATTGCTACACATTGCCCCGGGCAGTCGGTTATGTAAGTCCTGCATGTGGTTGGATTAAAGTGCAAAGTATGTAGGCCAAAAAACATTGTGATGGCACCACTGACTGGATGGTTTTCAAGGTTCTTGAACAGGAAATGATTTTGAGACCAAAGTAATTGTTTAGCACGTAGGGAGAAAAGATGGCTGCTCTACTGCTTTTATTCACGTCAGGTCTGGGCTTTTTACCAAAAAGGGTTTGGACGTTTTGATTACAGACTTTGTGTCGTACTGTTTTTGTCCCCCGAGGGAAAAAAGAGCAAATTATAGCACACTAAAGTCAACTGAAGTACACCGGACTACTGCTATTTTAAAATTCCTTGAGCTGTACATAAAAAACACAAAGTAAATCATTTCGCTTTTGTTTAGGCACCAGTTTTGTTTTTAGATTTTAATCTCTCCATTTTTATTCTGAATCAGGATCAGTGGAATCACAGACACTCAGAGAAAAGAACTCCAGCTGGTTTTCATGTTAAGAGCATAGGCGCAAGGAGTATGCAGGCCTGTTTCTACGAGTCTGTGGAAGCGTAATCCCATCAAAGAGCAGAATAAAGCTCACTAACCACACAAACAGTCTGTGAGATATCCCAGACGCTCCAACACCATTTCACAAGTAACAGAATAAATTACATGGTGTTCATTTACAAGGGTTTATGTCATTGCATCATATACCATCCAAGTCTCCTGTAAACCATATAAGAATGTTTTTATGATCCTGAAATTAAGATTTGTCCATGGTAGCGAGTCTCACCTCTGGACCACGGTACGGTCTTCCATTGACAATCTCTGGAGAGGCGTAAAGAGGACTACCACAGAACGTCTGAAGGAGTTTGTCTTTATGGTACAGGTTGGACAGTCCAAAATCAGCAATCTGAAACAAACATGTGAATATTATTTATTTCATTAGCATCAGGAGTACTTTTAAGTACATTCATTCCAGTCTGGTATACTTAAAATCATTTGATTGTTTGATGAAATATCTCACCTTTATGTTACAGTTCTCATCCAGTAGCACATTCTCCAGTTTTAGATCCCGGTGAACGACACCATTCTATAAGGAAAAGACATCAGGAAAGATTTATTAATAATCTTGAGGAATTACATGGCTGAGAAAAACAACCCAGCTGAAAAAACACCAGAATCCGTCACAGATTTGTTCTGGTTCAAATTAAAATACCATCAAATCGACAAGATTCCCTTTTGTAGCGTGTATTGGAAATCATTTTAATAGGAGTTAACAACCAACCAAAGAATCCATAACATACCAGCAGAAACAGTTAAAGTTCCAATTAAGACCAATACAAATCCCTTTAAACCATTACAACTACTTTAATAGTTTCTTTTGTTTTTTCAGCAGGGAATAAACCCCCTCAAAACAGAGTTAATTTGTTTTAATGGCATGTAAGGAAAATTATACTAATCTAAACTACAATGGAGTCTTCTTGTGTGTAATAGATCCTACTGGTGGGAAGTTATCTGGCAGATGGTAACCAGTAGCGCACGACAAACCTTATAGCAATTATGTCAAAAACTGGAATCATGGAATGGTTTTAATGATTCAGAATGGTATTGTAACGGAAACCAATCGATTTTCTTCTGTTTTTTCAGCAGGGATGACAAAAGAATGTGACCGAACAAGCAGCGACATCTGCTGCACAAACACAACTTTGTAACTGTCAAACTGAAACACGATTGTGCAATTAGACTGCATGTTTCCTCTAAAGCGAGAGTGTCGGAAACTCATCCACGGGGGTTCGAAACTGAGATGTTTGAACGTGCATGCGTTTAACATGCACCGCTTCTTAACAGATGGGTTTCTGGTTTGGCGGACCCCACCCAAGGCGACCGTGACTCACTGCACTCCCTTCTGGTGTCTGGAAGCTCCCTTTCTCTGCGATTTAACATCATGTCATATTCAGCCCACCCAGAGCAACTCCACTGGGGTCTCGACTGGCTCGGAGCAGTGCATTTTGGGGGATGGTTTAGATGAAGACTCCTGCTCTGTTCCAAAACCTTTTAACACTGGCTCAACACACATGTTATCCTCAAAGCAAAGAAGGAAATTTAAACTAAATCAAAACTGAGTAAATGAGTAATAAGAATACACTCATACATGTAACTTTGGTATGCATGACATCAATGCACGTTGACGTAAAAATGGGAAAGACAGAAAACCAATCCACATGATAATCAAACACATAAAGAAACTCGGCCGTTGGGTGGTTGATTATTCTATCGACAGCTGTGTTGAATGCTAAGATCTACGACTGCAAAGCTGTTTCACATTAGTCGGTCATTCCAGGATTTCTTTCAAACAGACAAGAACTTGAATACAAGGGATCCACATGGTTGGATTTCACTTAATAACTGCACGTGCAGCTTTCATGATACAAGGTTGGGAGAAGGATGAGAAAGAAATGGGAGATGAATATGTTCGTACCTTGTGGCAGTAGTGCACGGCAGACACAATTTGTCTGAAGAAGTGTCTGGTTTCTCTCTCGGACAGACGGTGGCGTTCGCTAATGTAGTCATAAAGTTCGCCTTTGCTGGCATACTCCATGACGATGATGATCTTGTCTTTATTTTCAAACACTAGGAAACAAAACAAGAACATATTTAAGTGTTAAACAGTGATCTGGTATGTATGTAAATAATGTAATTTGTTGAATTTCTTTGGGAAAATTTGTATACATTTCTTTGGGAAAAAGTTTGGGAATTTCACAAAATAAACTAACGTGAAACATGATAAACCCCAAAATTTAAAAAAACTAAATAAGTATGATAACTTGAAAATAAAAAATATATAAGAATGCTTTTCTTATGCCAAGCATTTTTTAATGCACAAAGATTTTTAATAATGGTTGTCAATATTCATCAGTGGAAAAAGGTCTGTAAAGTCAAATGCCAACCCGCTATATAGTTATCGATAGTTTCTACTATTTGTTGCTATCATTAGCTGCTATCGTTAGTTGTTGTAGTTAGTTGTTATCTGTAGTTGTTATTGTTAGTTGCTATCACAAGTTATAATCGTTAGTTGTTACCGTATCTTGTTATTGTAAGTTGTAATTGTTAGTTGTTATCGTATGCTTTATTGTTTGTTGCTATCATAAGTTTTAATCGTTAGTTGTTATAGTATGTTGTAATCGTTAGGTGTTAACGTAAGTTACTATCTTTTGTTGCTATCGTAAGTTGTTTTCGTTAGTTACTGATGTTAGTTGCTATTATTTGTTGTTACCGTTAGATGCCATCATAACTTGTTGTCGTTACTTGCGATCGCTATTTGTTTTTGAAGTTGCTTTCGTTAGTTGTCATCGCTTATTGTTATCCTTAGTTGTTGGTCAGCTCTAATAACTGTTTCCTTATCTTCATCTTTAGAGTTGTCATCTTCCTTAATAGGTCTTACTTTAAGTTATACTTAACTGATTTTATTACAATGTACAATAAAGTTATATCACTCTGTGTGTTTATCCTGTCCCTTAAGTCAGTAAAAATCCTAACAAAGTTTTTGTTTCATCATGTAGCATTTGCTTTTACACCCACCGAAGCATTTTATGTCAGCGTGCAAACAAAAATAAACATGCACTCCGACGCCGTGTCTATAAAACACAACCCACAAACAACCAACAAAACTACCACGTGTGCAAAAGACGGCCTTTGTTTTGTAGCGCCTGATCGGGAAGGTTCAGGAGGTCACTGAAAAATCCACTAACCACCGGGAAAGGCCGAAAATCCAAAGGAACAAATACAGCAAATTATAGTCCGGCACAGGAGAAAGTGGCCGTTTTTACAAAACCCCAAAAATTCTTGCACGGATC
The DNA here is from genome assembly GCA_033220385.1 of Triplophysa yarkandensis. NCBI lineage: Eukaryota > Metazoa > Chordata > Actinopteri > Cypriniformes > Nemacheilidae > Triplophysa > Triplophysa yarkandensis. The sequence continues at coordinate 5,833,981 of CM065677.1, read as the reverse complement.
GCCCCACCCAACCGCTTGGAACAGCCGACAACCTCTCTCGCACACCCATTGACAAAGAGAGAGAGAAGAAGTCTATATCTTTTTACAGAATCTCTGCTGTCTACGGCACAGCAGGAAAGGGAATGCAAAGTCCTCTGGGATTGAGGGGTAGACAGAACATAGATTCACTGTTTTAAGAGATGGTGAATCACAGTCTTCTCACCTTTACGCCGAATGTAACCGCAGAGTGATAAATAGTTCAGACAAATACAATGCGCAGACCTTTAACATTAAAATGTCAACACTTTCTTTCTTAACAGTCTGAATAACCTTCATAGCATCTTTTATACATGTGTTCTCATCAGCTTTTATTCTTATTTTTTATTAAGGGTTTTATAAGGACCCCTGAAGACATAAACCCTGGAACATACAAACAATTCACATTTATTTCCACGTCTGTCGGTATCAACCCAAGAACATCCCAAACGAAAATAATGAAACACAAAGTTGGTATCTTCATAGGGTTGTGTTAAAGAACCGTTCTCCTGTTTCTGAGACGGGCCAACCACAACACAGGCGGAGTCAAAGCTTTGAACAAAGACGAATACAGCAACCCCTCAAAAATAAAGTGCTCTATAAGCCCAGACGGACTTTAAGCGGAAAACCACAGAGTCAGCAGCAGACCTGCTGAGAGACTGAAGTGCAGAAGAAACCAGACGGCCGCTGAGTGCCTTTAGAAATCATCAACACACGGTTTCACCAGAGATCCAAACGGCTGAAAGTCGTGTTGCATAGAAACAGGGAACGGAAAATTCACGACATGGAAAAAAGAATTGGGACGCTCTTTCTAATAAACGGACCACCATATTCATTTATGTGAGCACAAATATTTAAGGCACAGTTTCCCCGGTTTCTTCATGTTCTAAATCTGTATTCATTTCTTTGTTCTGATGAGCACCGAGGAAGATATTCGGAAGAACGCATATCAAAATAGTTATGAACCCCATTGACTATCATAGTTGGAAAAATTACAAAAGAAGATATTTTGAAGAATGCAGGAGTGAGGAGTTCTTTTGACCAACATTGTCATTTTCAAAGTATGAGAGGCAACGGGATTAAAGAACTGCAAGCATTCTTCCAAATATCTTTCTCTGTGTTCAAGCAAACAATGAAATGTATACAGGTTTAAAACATCTAGACAGTTTGTGATTGATCCAGTTATTCAGAACAGAATTTAATTTTTTGGTTGAACGATCTCTTTTAAGTTTCAGAATATAGTGTTATTCTTGAGATACGACCTTTTCATTTAAAGCAATAGTTTGAAAAGAAAGACAGATTTATACCTTCGTATATAGAGATGATATGTGGGTGGCGGAGAGATGACATGATTTCAATCTCTCGTCGAATATGAACCATGTCTTGTTCATCCTTTATCTTCTCCTTCCTAATAGACTTGATGGCAACCTGAGAGACAGAAAAGAGAACATTTTATCAAAAACTCTTCAAAAATAAGCAATATTAATATGTTTCCAACACAGCTTACTGGAGTCAAGAGAGGACACAATTAGGGGGAAGTGGGGTCAGGAAGTGACATAAGTTGGACACATAAGCTGAATGTGTCGCAGCACGTGTGCCAACCATTTGCCCGAAGCTTTGACAACATAAATTCTTGAAAAATACTCCGCATAACACCTGCGCAGCCAACAGACAGGAGAGTGAGCCTCAGCTGACCCAACCAGACAGAGAGGTGTGTGTCTCACGCACGCACGCACGCACACAGATCAGAGTCGAGCATATTTTCAGACTGTCGGTGTGTAATTTAGCCGAGGGTTTTTTGGGAAAATGATGGTTCAGTGTTTAGAAGCGTAATGAAAGCTCTGGTGTGTTTATTCAGCCCTGAGGGTTCGAGCGGTTTCTTCGTGTGATGAAAACATCACGTAACACTGAACATAGAGACTGCAGTACATGACAAATTAAGAATTACACGTATGCAGGTATATTCACACTTATGACTATTGTTTTTGCTTTTAAAAGTGATAGTTTACCCAAACTTAAATGCGTCTTACGATCCTCTTGTTGTTCAAAACCTGTATGACTTTATTTCTTCTTCATCGTATAAAATAAACGGAGAAATGTCTCAGTGGTTATGTCTATACAATGGATATCGATGTGGGCCTGTGTTGTTTGATTACTGACACTCTTCAAAATATCTTCTTTTGTGATCTGTCTGAGCAGGGGATATTTGTAATTGAAATATCAATGAAAAGACTTTGACAAAAGAGAATATATTTAATTGTCCTGCAGAAGAAAGAAAGTCATTCAGGTTTGGAATGATGTTCTGTTTTCCAGAAGATTCACATTGGAACAGAGGTGTGGCCGACAGGAGATGTCCTGCTGATTGATGGGTGATGTCATTAAAAGGAAAGAGGAAACGACGGCCGGCTGTTTTCCCGTCTATTTTTGTCATTCGTCCTATCTCACCCTAGCAGGCGTCGACTGCACCTTTTAATGCGCGAATGGAACAATGAACAAGTTCACGATAAACCTTGAAAAGGGCAATCTTCTGGTAAAAAGATGATACACAGAGTCACACACAGTCGGAGCCATCCAAACATCTCTATCCTCTCCGCTTGGGTACGCGGTCGCAGACCACTTCTTACATTTTCTCCGAGAAACCAAAACCACATGTTTCCGAGGAGCTGAAGGTAAATCACGGAGCACGTCCATAAAAGGAAAGAGCGAACGGAACGCTTCAAAACCTATTATGTGGAATAAAAAGGCAAACGAATCCAGAAACCAGGGCCTGTTCTCTAAAAGCCGTACAGCTACCCGCTAACATTGGCCTCTTTATTGGAGCGTTTTCCATGATCTCATGTAGTTATGTTCAGCTGAAGGTATTCACCTCCTGCCAGGTCCGCCGGAGATGGCAGGAATGCTAATGTTGCCATTTGTTACGCAGCAGGGACGAGAGTTTACAATAATCTTTCCGACCAACAGAGCTTTTTATTTGTTGATTTGTGCACGAGCCAAATGAATAAAGTACAGTATGAACAGATCCGAGTTTAATGAACTGACCTTTACGAGCGCTGTTTGCCAAAGCGTGCATCATTGTTACTATTTCCAACACGCCAGGTTAACAAAGCGTTCAACTTTAAAGGGTAAGTTCACCCCAAAAAAACATGATTTACTCACAACGAATCACCCTGGAAACTTTCTTTTGTGAAACACAAAAGAAGATATTTGGAGGAATGTCTCGTTGGTTTTGTGTTCATATGGTGGAAGGCAATAGGGACCAATGCTTTTTGGTTAGCTACGTTCTTCTAAATATCTTCTTTTGTGTTCTGCAGACAAAAAGAAAGTCATACAAGTTTGAAATGACATGAGGGTTATGAATGATAAAAGAAACACCTTAGCAACCACACAGCAAAAACCAAACAAGGCTGGCTGATAACTCCCTAGGATGAGGAGGAGAACGTTGTGAATAACTCATATAAGATCAGTTTAGCAGTGCGTCTTAATGATTACGATTTCTCAGGTGGGACGCAGCTGACCCAGGATCAGCTGCTTTGGCCCCCATGCGGAATGAACATTTTCCATTTTCATTTCCGTCCCAACATCTCGCTTTCACACCATCACATTGACCTATTCACAAACACACACGGCATGTGACCAGCTCATCACACAGTATGGAAGGAATGTTCACCGTTACGTTCTGAAATCTAATCCTGTTTGTACGCTCATACACACAGTATGCAAAACAAACACACGCCGGAGATTTTTATGTGCTGGACTGACCTCATACGTGCCAGAGCTCACATACACATGCTATCTGTCCGTCTGTCTGCTTGGGTCATTAGCTCAACTGGAGGCTGTTAAAGCCATAAGGAGACGTGCGTTGTGTCATATTTTTGGCCAGGAATGCGGCGGGTCGCTGAAGGTCAAAGGACAAGAAAATACTGTACTAGACAGAAGCGTATCAGCAGACTGACACTTATCAACAACGATGTCATCATTCGTTCACCATAAATGTTGTTTATCATCTGTATATGACAGGAACCCAAAGAGTAGATATTTTGAGAAATGATGATTTTGTATTGCTACAATAGAAGGGGTCGAATATTGTTTGGTTATCCATAATATCTTCTTTTGTACTTGGCAGGGAAAAGAAATTCAGGCAAAGTCATACAGATTGATGAAATGATTAAGGATGAGTAAACGATGACACAATTTTTCACTTTTGGGTTGATTTTCGCTGTAAAGTGACACATCACATGAGTCAAGATCTGGTATTCATAGGAGGGTTTATTTTTGTATCTGTTATCAGCAGTTTCTATGGCTTTGATTTAGAGCCTGCATCTCAAAGCAGTTTTCCCAACCAATTCCTGCTGAGCAAACTCCTCTCCGCTAGTGAACATCACTAACCAAGTGGCTTTATGTTTACGAGGCCACAAACATGCATGACAAATTAGGTTTTACATGCGTATGGCACTGCGCTAAACGATTAAACATGTATGCGTGTTTGGTTTATTTTTAGCCCGGTGTTCACACTTGAACATGCTGCCAAAGTGGCACGCTGCCCAACGAAACACAGGCCTGTGTCAGTTTAAGTGTTGTGAAATGAATTATAAATCATTAAACTAACAGAAGATTTTATATCAGCTCACCACCAATAAAAGCAACCAAAAGTCTTGTGGCCATGACGACCAAGGGCCTTTAGCACCAAATGGCAGATGGACTCCAAAATGGGTCACAGGTCTGTGACCCATTTTGGACATCAACGGAGGACATGAACGGAGATATTTTAAAGAATGTTGGTTGACCCCACTATTGCCTACCTATACATGTAATCATAGAGACATTTCTCAAAATAACTCCTTTTACGTTCCCCAGAGAAAAGAACATCATGATCCCTCTTTGAACTGACAAAAGTGTGAATAATAAATGACATAATATTTATTTTTGGTTGAACTCTGCCTTTAATAGAAGCGTCTTTATTTAGTCGGCCTGTGTGACGTGTCTCGAAAACCATGAAAACAAGAAATGATTCAGGCCTTGTAAAGTTTGTGTCAACCGCAGAATGTGTTTTGTGCAACAAATGACTGGATGCTGAGATCATGAAACCACTCCAATTTATTTCTGCATACTAAACAATTCTAGTACTGTGTCGGATGACCCCGCAACATCTGTAAAATCACTGGAACACGCTCCTGTGCCCTGTATGCATCTCTACGGATGGACAAACACTCCATGCAGCTGTTCTGCAGGACGATGTTAAAGAATAACCAAAGGCACGCGCCACAGCCCGTCGGATAGATCCGCTCTGTTAATGGACGCTAAAGCCCCACATGCCCGAAGTCTAGCGGTGCTCCAGGCATCTGGGTCAGAGGTTTCTACTGACGCAGGGTCAAATCTTACCCTCTTTAAAACACAGCACGTTATTTATGGCGACCTTTGAACCCAGCTGCAACAAAAATGGTACATTGGAGAAGGCGAGATGCGTTTTATTGGGGGCCATTAGAGCCACTTCAGACCGTCAAAGTCAAGATTTAAAACATCTGCTCTGCTCAGTCGAGCGCGTGCTGAGCGTGTGTAGGGTGGGATTCCCACGAGGGGGCCGAGAGGAGCCAAACACAACAACTGATTATTATGGGCTCACAACGTTTGACAAAATACAACCATTCCAGGATGTTGCATTATGGTGGTACATTAAAACAATAAAATCTTTTATAATAATGAGATCAGTCGAGGACTGGTGGTTAGAGAGTTTGACTTGTAAGCACAAGGTTGTTGGTTTGAATCTCAGTGCCAGCAGACAATGACTGAAGTGTCCTGAGTTAGACATCTTACCCCTGTTTGCTGTGCAGTTATGATTGACAACTGCATAACACTGGAAGTCACTTTGGATAAAAGCGTGTGCCAAACGAATAAATGTAAATGCACCGGTACCGTGCAGGGTAAATTACATTTTACATGTTATTCATTTGGCAGACGTTTTTATCAAAGTATAAAGCAGTTGCCAATCATCACGGCCGAGCAAACAGGGGTGAGATGTCTTGCTCAAGGACACTTCAGTCGTCGTCTGCTGGCACCGGGATTGGAACCCACAACCTTCTGCTAAGAGGGCAAGTCCCGCAGGAGTAACCCGAGGTTAAAGAACACACTGGTTCCACCGGCTCACGGTTCTAACCTCCCCCAGGTTCCCCATTTCACCACCTTCCCTCTAAACCAAAGGCAAAATTCTTGGAATACCTCTCTTCCCGAATGGCGCTCGATGGCCTTCTTGACCTTCCCGTAGGTGCCTCTCCCCAGGGTCTCCAGCAGCTCGTATCGATGCTTGAGGTTGTGTTTGTGGTGATGTTTCTTCACGCCAGAGCTGCTGCGTCTGACCCCTCCGGAGCCCTCGGGCGAGGTGCCCGGCGGGTCACCCGCACCCTGGTTCAGTGTCTCCATCGCCAACACCTCACTCATATACACCTGGACTAAATGCTTTCGAAATATCGATAATATAACACTAATAGGCCCTAATTGGCATATGAATAAATAAATAAATAAATTACAGGATAATGCTTAATTATAAGTATAGACTCATTTATGATTGTCGATAATGACTCATGTTGTAATGAGGTGTCTATTCTACCTATAGCCGGCTATGGTAGGCTATCTAAAAGAAATAATACTAATCTAGTCTAGTTCTGAGCCATAAACCAACAGCTGGATATAAACGAACTATTATTCTGCAAACACTCAAGAACACATCCCAATGGAATGCGGCGGAACACGTGACTGTATGGCACCTATAAATCTGCTACAATGTATCATTCGTTCTGTTCTATAATGACGCTATTCTATTCAATGACGTGTGCGATTCCATTATGACGTCGTCACGTTGCCATGGCGCGTTTGATCATGTCTTCACCGTTATTCCTGCGAGTGGATCTACCGTTCCGAACGGGTCCGGGTCTCGACCGAGAAAGCAGCGACCGCGCCGGCGTTCTGGATGTAAATCACCCTCATACTGTCCGCGGATCTGCCGGGCTCTCCGTCAGCTCGGTTCCGGTGCCGGTCATCCGTGAGGTCAGGCTCGGTGTGCGGGGCTCGGTCTGAAGGTTCTGTGGTGCCGGGTCTGCTGCTGTGGCCATGATTCGGTGCGTTCGACGCGATTCTCCTCTGTGTGCCCACAACTCTGATTCTCTCTCTCTACCAATCTCTCTCTCTGGGTATAAAGACAGAAGAGAGGAGGA